>CAJQZN010039651.1:32322-53808 GCA_907164685.1 Colias eurytheme | reverse complement strand
GAACTTTCTTAGTAGGTACTACACTTGAAATATTTCGGTAACTCGTAAATTAGCTTGTCGTCGCTACATCATTCCCCCCTTAAAATAAAAAGGGTAAACAAGTAAAAAAATCTTACAATAAAATTAAACAATAAACAAAGGGGTATATATATAAAGTGTCGCTATATAAGGTTACAAAATGTTTACAATATAAAGTATAAAAAATTTTCACAATATAAATCAATCAATACGTATCGTATACAAGTGGTTAACAGTTAACACCTAATTTCGTTAAACTATTTATGTTATTACAAAAACTCGGTTGGGTCTTCTAAGTGGCGTGCGATAATTTTTACACGTCAATTAACACTTAGTAACATCAACATTTCAAATCTCAATACGTTCTTAACACTTGTATCGTTTAATATTACAAAGACTATTACTATTCACTATACACTCAAAAGCCATAAATCAGAAGTACTTAAATTTCTAAGTAGTTAACATTTCAATCAAAACTCAACACAAACATAAATTTGAAATACCATACTTAAAACGTTAAACAATGAACTCGTTTCAAAATTACTTAAGTTTATTATTTATTAAATGGGTCAATCAATTTTTAAAGGTCCCGATCATAATTTTCTCGTATTTTTTTTTTTAACTTAATTTTCAGCATTTTACTTTTTCATTTAGAAGATAATTCTTCGTAGATTAAGATTATATAGGCAGCAGTGATGTTGATTACATACATTTGTGGATTTAACTTCACGAACCGATCTATTCACGGGAAATAATGTCCTTTGGACAACTTAAACAATAGTACTTTTTTAAATGTTAAATTCCCTTCAGAATTAAAATAAATTCTTCTAATATTAAATAATAAATAATATTTTGATATTTGTTCTATTTACACCCAAAATACGAAATATTTTTATTAAAATTGAAACGAATGATGTCTTTTGAACAACCAAACAATGTTTCATATATAAAAAAGTTTCAGTAAAGCGGAAATAGTGATATTTTTTACAAAAAAACTATTAAGGCGAGCTTGTTACGTATCGTATTATTGACTTTACTTAATTAAAATGAACTGATTCTCGATATAACTGAATGAATGAAGTATAATGTGATTTTCATATGGGGACATCTTAGTCGTCTTGATTTTTGAAATGTTAAAATTACAATTAAACTAGACATAAAATTGCGTAGTAAAAATGTGTTCCCGAAACAGCCGAGTAATAAACAAAACATGAACTATTTAACTGTTAAAGTATAAGTTTTATATAATTATTGTCCTAGGGACAACCAAATTGTCCATGGTACAACCACTTTGGTTGGCCAAGTGACTGGTTGTCCGCGGGACATTTTTAAAATTTTGACCCGCCAAGCAAATACTATTGTTATTTTATATATTAATCTCAGCTCACACTAAATTATAGACGAAAGCGCATCTCGTGTAGTATAATTGATAACAATGCATCAAGTACTTATGTTTTAATCACAGTTGTCTGACGGACTGACAATAAAGCCACCCCACACTCACCAACGTTGCTCGGACGACTGTTGCCGTGATTTTATACAAATCAAAATGGCGTTTGAGCCCGACAGTTAATTATTGTGTTTAGCTTGTTGTTTAGGAATCTACCGCGCCATCTGTGTTTTGTTTTCATAACTAAATTACGGTTGTCTGTGAGACCTGTGCCATGTAGATGATTTATGGGGACAAAAGTAAAATGCCTGAAAATCGTATTATATCCAATAAAAAAAAAATATTTGTATGTTTTTATGTCAATAATCATTAACTGAAACAAGAAGTGTATTTGGTATTTATGGTCGTGATAGTATGTGTTCATGATGCGAAGTTTGTTAATGCATTGTAGCTTGGGGACAAATGTGATAGTACTGGAAAATTGCATTTAGTCTCTGGACAACCATGAAACTACGCACAAATTAATAAAACAATTAGAATTTTGTTTACAATAATGTTAGAAAATATTAAAAAGAATATAATTAAAACCAATTTAACTCTTTATGATTTCATGTTTATTAATCATCGTTCAGGGACATGATGCGTGTACCGTCGGACCATTAAAAGTTGATCGACCCAAATACGATGTGTTGATTAGTAAGTATTTATTATACATTTCTAAGAAGACTTAAGAATACTAATTATAATCATCGTAATTCTAATAAATATAAAATAGTTGAAACAATTACAAATGCAATACTATATAATATTACCTAAATCGTACTGGTAATCGTATAGCTCTTTCACTACGCGTGGTATGTGTATTAGGCAATTCGCTACTTGGAATTTGTAACGGAACCTCAGTATCTGCCCCAGATGTCGTATCACTATCATCATTCAAATAATATGCAGGTTTTAGACGGTCTACAGATATTCCAACTTTCCTGCCAGTCATTTGAATATAAAATACCTTTTCCTCTCGACTCAACACACGATAAGGACCGTCGTATGTTGGTTGTAAAGGCTTACGTACTGCGTCGTTTCTTACAAAAACATAATCGCACTTTTGCAAATCGGGGTGAATAAATAATATGTTCCGTCTTTCATTCTGCCGTATAGCTACTGACTGATATTTCCTAATAGAGTCTCGTAATTTACTTACATACTCAAGACTGCTATCTATTTCTAAACTCGATTTTTTATCGTAATAATCACCTGGTAATCGTAAAGTTGTTCCGTACGTTATTTCTGCTGCGCTTATGCCGGTATCACTTCTTACTGCTGTTCTAAGTCCTAGCAACACAGTTGGTAATTCCGTAACCCAAGAAGATGATATATTGCATAAGCGAGCCGTTAATGCCGCTTTAAGCGACCTATGCCAACGCTCTACCGCCCCGTTACTCTGTGGGTGGTAAGGTGTCGTACGCAACTTATTAATACCTAATAACTTCATTAGTGTAGCAAATAATTGACTTTCGAATTGGCGTCCTTGATCGCTTGTTAGCTTTTTCGGACAACCGAAACGAGAGATCCATCCTTCATATATTACACGCGAAATCGTTTCAGCAGTTATATCTCTCGTAGGAAAACATTCTGGCCATCGCGTCCCCCTGTCACTATGGTTAGGCAATACGTCCTAAAACCTTCGGGTGAAGTGGGTAAAGGTCCAATTAAATCAACATGAATATGTTCAAACCTATCGCACTGCAGAAACGATCCTAAACCTGACATTGTATGTCGATTAAACTTCGATCGTTGACATTCAATGCATGTTTTAACTTTTAACCCATTGGCCAACGTGACGAATCATATTTGGCCAATAAAAACGATTTTGAATCAATTTGCGTGTAGTCCTTATTCCGGGATGACATAAATTATGTACACTATCAAAAGCAATACGTCGAAATTTATCAGTCAAATAGGGTCTAATTTTAACATTATCTAAATTACAATAAATAAATGTACCGCTTTCGAGTAACATTATTTTCTTTGACCTATTATTAGCGTCTTTCGAATTAGATAATTGTAACATATAAGAATCTTGTTGTTGTTCCTTAGCAAGTTCCGCGTAATCTATCACAGTGGGACAATTTATTGTTGCGACTCGAGATAACGAATCCGCAACGACATTATCTTGCCCACTAACGTGTCTCAAATCCGTTGTGAACTCACTAATGAATATCAAGTGTCGTGTACGTCTGGGTAACTCTTTCTCGCTATTTACTTTAGAAAATGCATAAATTAACGGTTTGTGATCCGTATACACCGTTAACTGTCGTCCTTCGACCATATTCCGAAAATGACGAATAGCTAAGTAAATTGCTAATAACTCCCTATCATACGTACTATACTTGCGTTCAGTCTTAGATAGATTCTTAGAAAAATAACCTACATGAGTATCCGATGCGTCCGTCATAAGTGCGAGCGATGCATCGGCCTTAGGGTGCTAAAAAAATCTGCACTTTATAAACAAAAATATAAGTTGAGTTACCTTGGCGATAATAAATAACCATTTATACGGTCGCCGTAAACTAAGATCTAAAGTCATTAACTTAGTACCAAATGTCTTAATTACACTAAACTACACTTTATAATCACTACACAGTACACTCACTCGCGGATTGGTTATTTTTCGACACTGGTAAAATTATTAAAAGTCGGCTCTCCTGCTGCTTCTGCCACGCACAAGGTTGACGATAGTACAATCTGGCGATATGCTTAAAGCAGTAATGAAAAAACATAGCCAATTGGGATTTTTCTGTTTTGATATCCCTGCACGATCGCGACTTCGGGATGCGGAGCGATGCGCGCGATTCCCATACCTTCGACCACTAAACGATCTGCCTCTCGAGCCTGCACATTCCAGCTGGTTTACCCGCTGCTTTAATTGTGCTAACTGCTCGAGAAGGTTTAACTGTACCGACGAAACTGCTCTAACTGGAACTGCCGGATTCATTTTGAATTAAATTTTTATTTAATCAATAAATTAAATAATCACTCAAACGAAATCTATGCAATTCACTATAATAATGTTCACTTTTCGTCGGGGGTCACCAATGTAGGGGCTTGTTATGTGCGGGTGTAATAAAAGATGTAATAACTACGCAAAGGTTATATTTCGTTAACTTCATATATATATTCGGTATGTAATTAATATTCGACCTAATGCGACCAACCCGCGTCCCGACAAGCCCTTAACTGTCCATGCATAGCGCACGAACTGTTTATATACGAGTTACCGTGTGAACCTATGGTGGGAACTTTCTTAGTAGGTACTACACTTGAAATATTTCGGTAACTCGTAAATTGGCTTGTCGTCGCTACACACATATTAATCTTAACAAAACAGAAAATGTTTGCAGTTTTTACCATTACCATTTTATTGCCTCTTGTGTACGGACACTTAAAAGACGTGCATCTACTACATCTACCTCAATCGTGCTGAGACTTCGTGATTTGAAGTTCTTTCTTTTTTATTATCTACGTTTCAACCGTATTATTTTTTAGAACATTAAAAAGCTTTACTCAAAAGTAAAACAAAATGCACATCGATAAAAATACGAATTGAATTACCCTTGATGATTGTGTCCAAGAAATCTGGCAGTACCCTATCAACAATTTTTTTTTATTTTTTTTTTATTGGGCATAGGGAAACGCTTGACTACAATCTCGCCTGATGTTAAGCTGAGATGTGGTCTAAGATGGAACGCGCTTCCCTAGAAGGCACCCTGTCACTCTACGCTTGAAAACCCCTACTTGTCGGAGAACACAGATTCAGGAAGCATGATCCAGTCCCTCGCTGTTCGGATAAAGAATGGAAAAAGAAAACGGGTTGCACGTCGGGAGTGCCGGCAGAAGTGAAAACTTGATTATTAACGTTGAGCATGTTTGATATCCATCCGTCTTACGCTTTTTCGATCAGGTCACGTGTCCTGACGCGAGTTTAAGATTTTATACCCATTGCAGAAAAAGTGCTCAACGCCGCTAAAGAAGTTTTCACTTCAACAATATTATGTGAATGAATTATCTTACCTTCCTTCATCGAAGCGCGCGATCTTAGCAAGCGTGGCCTCTAACACAGCAGAGAGTCTCGTGGTCATGCCGGTCGCCATTGCGTGCAGACACGTCTCGATCTGGGCATCCATTTTAGCATGGTACTGGTACTGTGAGAGAGGTCGGTGTTAACATTCCGTGTGTGTCGTGTCCTGATGTTTATGTCCCTCGATGGTACCGGTTTGTGGTTTATTATTTGGGTTGGGTTTTGTTAGCGGTTCGGTTGTAACGTTATATAAGTAACTAACAATAGGCAAGTAAATTAGTAACGCGTTCGAAATATTTTTCAATTTCAAGTTAGATTAAGGGTCGGCCAGCGATCATACCAGTGGCCAGCGATAGCCACTTGACCGATTTTTTTCATTTCTTTTTTCATAGTCATACAGAGATGAGGATGAATACAAAACTGTTTAATAATGAACAATTTTTTTAACACAAACGACTAAATAAAAATCAAAGCGAGCTATGTAAACTGGAAATATTTTGGATAAAATATAATTGGGAAGCTAAACAATATAGAAATAAAGACATTACCTTCTGTGACTTTCCTACTATCATTTGGCATAAAATGCAAAGAACACTGCAAACTATGGTAGAATTATAAATATTGGTATATTACAGGGATCTATTTTAGGTCCAACATTGTTTTTAATTTCCTTAAATGGTGGCATCAACACATTTGATATTTTTATACGTTTTTCGTGTTACAAATAAGGACACACAATATAATTACATTACATAGTGATTTTGAACAATAAAATCGCATAAATAAACCTTGAGTTAGCAACTGTGCCGCTAACTCAACCCGAAACCGTTAACAAACAACCCAACAACACAAATAATAACGAATCAAAAGCTCCATCACGATCTGGCGGTCTACATGTATGTGATGCGTCAATGTTGAGTAGCGTTAGCGGTAGCAGTGTGAAGCCAATTGATGTGTTGTTAATTTGGACCAACCCCCGAATTGCCCATGTATGTATGTAGAATGTTAACAACCAACGGTGATAATAGCAAGGATGGTTTAAATGAGAAATGAGGTTTTTAATTTTTAGGGCTGCCAGAAATAGTATATTTCAAATTTAATTTTTGGCATGCAATCTATATGAAATTGATAGAAAGCTGTTATTAATTGTTATAATTGCATTATGAAATTGAATAATTATAATTCAAAATTAGACATGATAAAAATAGATATTCTTCCAAATATTTATTTCACACATATGCATTATAATTTAAAGTTGTGACAGCCCTGCGAAAACAAGTGAAAATTCGAATTATAGTGCGTAGTGGAATGAATTATAAATGAGCAGTGAAATTAATCTAAGCATTAGTGGCTGTGGTTGATATGATCATTTTTTAAGAGCGTACCTCATTTACTGCCATAGCGACGTTTCCAGCTATGCATCCAAGTTAATATTGAAATATCTGAATTGCGACGTTGTCAATCCGTCGCCAAGTTAGGTGAATCTGGCAAAGATTTGGCAACGTCGCTATTCAGACATTTCCATATTAACTTCCATATGTAGTTCGCGACGTCGCTATCGTATTCATGGTAAACATTAGATGAGCAACAATTGATCAACAATGTTGCTGGAATAGAAGCTGCAGATGAATTAGAATTAGAAGAACTTGTTTGTTGCTCCAGGCGAGCATATTTCAACACGTGTCGACTCTGCAACATTGCAACTCTTGTTAACATGTGTTATCAACACTACAACACACAGAGCCAGAGCAACATGTTGACATCAACACTGCAACACTTTTCGAAATACGTTATCAGCTTTACAACACAATAATCAATATGTTAACAGAAACTCACAACATATTGATTTACTATTGCTAGACAAATTAACAAGAAAACAAGACTTTATCGCAACATGTTAATTCAACGTTACCACCAAATATTTACCATAAATCTATTGGCATGAGGCAGCTCTTTATCACAGAGAGGTACATACGATATCCACGCCTTCCACAGCACACAGTTTGAGCGCTTGGTTCTTAGCGTCAAGGGCCACATTCACCATGGCGCAGATCTCAGCCGGTATGATGTAGTCAGTTGACATGAATGTCACGCTTTTCTTCAGCCACGACTGGAAGTATAGACAGATAGATAGATGAAATATTTATTCATAGAACAACACAATAAAAAAAAGACGGGTTGCACTCCGGGAGTGCCGGCAGAAGTGAAAACTTAATTATTAACGTTGAGCATGTTTGATATTTTGTAATGGTATCCGTCTTACGCTTTTTCGATCAGGTCACGTGTCCTGACGCGAGTTTAAGATTTTATACCCATTACAGAAAAATAAAATAGACTTAAATTAAAGTATAGGTTTAGTAGTAGCAAAAACTTTGTCCTTACAAAGTTCAAAGTTCAAGTTCCTATAGTGATCTAATTATCAAGAAAATAATGTTCTGAAGAATGATTTCATATTAAAATTTTATCGTTGTTTACGTTTTATTGCTTGTCCATTTAACCAGATATTATAAGTTTTTGACGTAATTTTTAAATTTGGTCCTGTGGATTAAATGCCTTTTTCTTCATCTGTTAACAGTTATAACTCGTGATATAACTGTTACAACTGCTAAAAGTTATAACTGGTGATAACTGTTACAACCGGTAACATTTATAACAGCTGGTGCTATAACTGTTACAACTTGTAACAGTTATAACTCGTAGTATAACTGTTACAACTGCTAGTAATTAAACATTGGCGATATAGCTGATATAACTGCTAACAGACATAACTTCTAACAAGTTATAACACTTGGTGACATGACTGTTATAACTGCTAACTATTTATAGCACAACTGTTACAACCGGTACAGACCTGGAAAGCCGCTTCAGTCTTCTGTATGCAGGTCTCCATCATGTCGCTGGCCATCAGCTTGAGCCTCTGCTCCAGGTGGGAACGAAACTCTGGTTCTGGCCAATGTAGGTCACGTATGAAGCTCTGTAGAGCATCTAGCTTCCAGAATAATTCTTCACTTGTTGCACAGCCGTTTCTGTTAGAAATGTTTCTTATGAAATAGATTGGGTAAAATATTCAAAATAAGTATATAAGATAACTGTTGTGGGTAGAATATAGGTAGAAGGTTTTTTAGAATTTATTTTAACCATGTTTACTTTAACCTAAAGCATTCAGACAACTTGCAAATTTGCTATAACTGAACACTATTAAGCCCTACAAAAAGGTTACAATATGAATTAAAAAAGTTTTTGAGTTTTGATTAAAGTGTACCAAAATGCATAGACTGGCACATTTACATTTCCTAATTCAACTAACCCTTTAATTTCCCAGCGTTCCTTTTCGAAGCCTTTATGCAATGACTGCGAAATAGACGACTCCATCAGGTCAACATATCGCACCACAAGTGGCGCAAATGTGTCCCGCAAATGTTCGTGGAACCGACCGTTTCTTAGGGTTTCTGGAATTGAGAATATATTCTTAATTCCAACTCAAGATTAAGTTAGTGATGATACTATAGCGTGAGAAGCAGATGATATTTTACTTTTAGTAGAGGGATGTTCTTTGAATTTAAAAAATATAGATAAGTCGTTGAGTCGTATTACAAGAACAACTAATTTTGCACAAATTAATAAGATCGTTCATTTATTTGTGATTAGTAACTGAGGTCAATCAAATACCTTAAAATTTTAAAGTAATCTGGTTGAGAATTCTCAAATTTACTTTAAATTCAATATAAAATAACATTTTTATTTAATACACTTTCGCAAAGGCGCATTTTATCTATTTTCCTATAGGGACTCTATCGTACGATGATGATGATGATCGCATTCAGGATACGTTAACAATATTATAGATTCATTTGTTTATTGTCCATTGTTTAGTTTAAATGAAATTCTATGATGCAATGTCGTATTTAAAATCAAATCTATCATGGTGCTAATTTTATAGCTAGAACTAGAAGGGTTTATTCAGGTTTATTCACACATCACAACATTCCTTTATTTCATTATTGATTAGTCGTGCTTCATTTTCAATAATCAAACCATCTAAGTCACTAATTAAGTCAAATTCTTATTTTTCTTTCTTCTTTATTGAAGAATTAGGCATCTAAAGACTAAATTCATCTTTATTGGCTATTTTATCATATTTTAGAATTAGGTATCTAAGATTTCCAGGGTTATCTATAATATTGCAAACGCATCCAATGATGTTCTAAATTCTAATCTAAAACTATTCTACGTAGGAGGTCCATAACAAAACGTGCTTGCCTTTCATCTTACCCTCGGAGCGCAAATAGTCATTAAGTATTTGGAACAACGGGAATGAATCCCAAGTGTCTGGTGGTTGTTCAGCTAAAACCCTGTCCATATCAACGGCGAATAATGCCCAGAATATTTCCGCGTGCTCCGTAAGAAGGTCGGAGAACCACGCGAATGCCTGTATAGGAAAAAGTATTGTGAATTTTTAGTTACAGAAAGTGTGGTGGTAATTCTGCTTGTAACACGAAGGAAATTTTGTGCTATTTAGGTAGAAAGAACAAGCATTTAATAGATCATTGTAAGAGATGAAATTAAAATGTCATAGAGCTAAAAGTTATCAAATTGGAAAACTTTATTTTGTTTGTAATTTAGAACTTTTAAAATGTTGTTTATCTTTTATCAATTTTGTAGATTTTCATAAATAGACTTAAAAAAGATATAAGAGTCAATCAAAACTTCATCGTGGAGTACTAAATAAATATAGAGTATAAAAGAATTACAAATTCCATGAATCAAATTGGCATTGCTTATAATTTAATAAATAGTTCTAACTTCTAAGCAAATAAATGTGCCGGTAAGAGAGAAGAGACATGCATCTATCTACCAATCGTTGAAGACTAACCAAAATGTGATTCGTATAATGTGCGTAATATCTATCTATGAGTTAAAGCTAATTATCAAAAGCTTATTAATTAAGGAATGGTGTTAAATGTGTAGAAAAATCCGCAGTCAAACTTTTTAACAGCAAAGGGCAAACAGAATCTATTAAATCAGTTGTAGATATGCCCACCTTCCAAGATGGAGATAGTAATATAGAATTGGAAGAGGTTGAAAAAAATTATTCAAACACCTTTCATTTTAGACGTGACTTTAAAAACGCGCCAATTGTAAATGTATTTTATAGGAAAGCAAAATAAATTTTGAGTAATGCCTAGAATGAAAAGTTTAATCGTTTGCGCAGCGTCAACTTACTCTCAATGCTAGTTCCATAATATCAAACTAACGGTAGCTATTTATACTTATTCGGCATTTATCTTTGGCATTTTGTTAAAAACCTTAAATTTCTACAAATTCTGATCGACGGATATAAATATGGAAGTACTGTATTCATTTTGCCTTTTCCTGTATTCCCTTCATCATTTTTTTATCCCTACCCCTTTTGAATATCAATTATTGTTTGCGTAAGCCTTTTTTTATAAACAAGTGTAGGTTGAAAGTGAAAATATCAAAATTTCAGGATTTTGGACTGCTAATGATAAATGCCGAAAAACGTATCACGCACATTATTTAATTTATTAATCGTATTCAAATTTTCATGATTTCAGTATCCGCTGGCACATCTATACAATATTGACTGCCTTGCATGTTCCACATGCAATGGTCTCAATCTAATCTAAGCCGCAAGCGAGTGTCTGATCACGAAACTATTTGCGAATTATGTTCTTGTCCGTGACCAACATAGTGGGAAATGATCAAGTCTGTGAATTTAAGTGATCGTTAGCCGAGCATCCAAAGTAGTTACATTTTGTTGACCGGTTGATTCCGATTTTGCGTTATAAACCTGCGGAGAAACAAAAAATAAGACAGAAGTGGAATATAAGGTCGTCAGGCTTGTATGTCTGTGAGCGAATTTGTATTTATTACACACATTGTTGATATTTATCTTTGCTGAAGTGTACACCAAATATTCTATATTGCGGGTAGTACAAGAAATGTAAAAAGGTCGTTGTAAAATCATTACTTGTGTAACATGAATTCAAAATACCTATATGATGATAGGAATCATGAAGATCCATTCATAGGATTTCTCAGATATAAAATGGGTTATAAATATTAGAGAGATGCTTAAAACAATAGATACCTTAATAAATATACGGAGTCTTTTTACGTTGTAGGTTAGTAATTTTATTAACCATACAAATTCACTCCCAAAACAAAGCAACACGAAACACATACAATTTTACAAGTTAACATTGATACTATTGAGTTTGCTTCTGATTGAAATGAAAAAGATTATCAACAGAGAACAATAGTTATTGGAAATTTTTGGAATAGTGAAATAGATATTGAAAAACGAATTCAACGAATGCCCGATGTTATATTAATTAACATTTTGAAGAAGCACTACATTGTCAAAAATATGTTTATTTGTGTTATTGTAGAATTTAGATTACCTTTTTTAAATAGAATATCTTACACAAATATTATTGGCATGAAAATTTCAATCATTACCCTTAGTTTAACTTTATTTTATCTTATTATTCAATCAGTTGCAAAAATGTATACTGCAAATAATTTTGTTAAATCTATTACTGTAGACAGAAATTAATAGAAATTACGTCTTATAGCTGAAAATATTTTTTAAAACTACGAAATAATGTAGACCTGATATTAAATTACCTCAAAATAACTTGGATACAGATATTTGGTCATATCCTAAATTGGCAGTTGAAATTTTTAATACACTCGTTTCAAATAGCATACCTACTGAATTTTACTATACATATTTAGAACAAGTATTTTACTGTAAAAAATTGTTTTCGTTGCACTTTATGGTAAGATAGAGAATAGAAAAGCAAGGAAAATGAAAAAAGTCGAAGGAACAGTTAAAAATATTTTTTGAAGAGTAGCATACACTTTTTGAAATATTTTCAGCTATCATTGAACTAAAAGTGATAGGACAGGGTGCTATGACATCACAACTGTGAATTTTTGATGTGCGACATTAAGTTTTTTGTCTTTTATAAAATATCGAGTGAAAGCTATTATACTCCAAATTATTATTTTCGTAGATAGATTCTTTACGAAATTTTATCTAAAATTTCAATCAAATTGTCAGAGACACTAGCAAAAATTCACGGTGTTTAAAATTTATAATCATTTTTAGCATGTATCAGAATTAAGTTCCATTTTTTTATCAACTCAAATCTGAGACATTTCTTGGCTTAGAAAAGACGTTCCACCATTCACCATAATACCAATAACATCAAAAACTTCATTTACTTTATTTTCAATAAATTTAACATCAGGAACATCTTTTCCTCCATCTATATCTACACACCGATTAGCTCCCAGTTCAAATAAATCAATAATCAATACCTCAGCATAATGTTCTTCGTTTTGTTGTAACAGATCAACACAAAGTTCCGCCAAACGTATGAGATCTTCTAATTTCTTCGCTGGCGTCACCATTGTATCGCCTCGAAGATCCTCTGATTGTAATAGATTTATTTTTGTATTAACTAGTGTTTAAGAAAAGTTTTCCATAAGCCCATAGTGTCTAATAATTTTAATTTTGTATCACGTACTTACCTTTGTCGTCCTGATTAAAATATATTCGGGTAGATTGTGAAGAATCAATCAAAAGTATGAAAAGTCAATTGAGAACCAATTATTATAAATTAAAATGAAAATTTAAGGGTGTAGGAAAAGACTTCTCCCAACAAAACAGATAGCTTAATAATTCGTAGACCATTTCTATTTTTCTTAACAATTTCCTCCGTTAAAAAATAGGTATACCTTCGATATTAGCTTTTTGGCTTAACGTCGTATAGTTAAGTAACGCGGCGTTTTCCAAGCAGTTTTGGATCAGGGTTCTAACGTCTTCTGGTGCTACTGGAGTCACAACATCCTTCATTAGAACTCTTTCCAAGAGTAATAATGTCGCCTGAAAAGTTAAACTACCCTGTAGTATGAATATCTTTTTTTACCAAACAACGTACGAAATTCAGAACTAAAATTTGAGAAATAGGTATAAAAAAAATGTTATTTTTAATATCCGTTGAAAAATATATTTTTTATATATAGACAATGTATTTAAAAAAAACTGAGCGAAAACATTTATTTCTATTCAATTAGACTTCTAGAAGCTCATCTTCCAGATCTATTATCAAGGCATTTATCTCTATACCTTCAAAGCGCCCTCCGGCCTCCCAAACGGGAAAGCATATCTAAAGTTAGTGATCTGATGCTGCAGCAGTGTCTTGAGGCGCTCCTTGATCTCCGCAAACTTCTCCTTCTCCTGGACCGTGATGCTGCCCACCCCGTCGGGCCTGCCAGGCAACGTGGCCGTACTGTGAAAGGCTTGTTGAGTACTCTAGTAGGGCAAGCAGGGGGCAGGAAATTGCAGTATTTTAAAGATTATTTTCTGGTTATTCAGGTGAATTTATCATGAAATGATGGTAATTGAGTAAAAATCTATTAGTTACCGAAAAAACGAATTCGATTTATCAAAAATTTTGACGTGTTCGAATCTTAAACGATACCAAGTGACTCATATTCCGGAGAAAGTTCCGTCAGATTTTTGCTTGTTGTAACGCTACGAATTTTTAAAATTCAAATTTCCCGCAATGCCAATACCACAATTTCCTTGTAAAAGGCAGAGATTAGTATGCAAAGGACATTAGTTCACAAGAAGCACATATACATATAGATATTTATAGGTGCAGAGACTTTGTGTTATAGGGGGTTAAATATTTTTGCTTATAGAAATACACATATAGGCTCATTCGAACTGAATACTACAAACAGTACTGGAATTATAAATTGTGAATGTATGTATTCGGTGTTATTATTAATTAAAGCCATACTTTTCAAAATAGTTTAAAAAATATTCGGGCTTGGTAAGTATTGGTAAATTTAATTTTTGTAAATTTTAAACTTGAAAATTTGATTGTCTTTACCAATCCAAGAAAATCTAATGCAGAACTTAAAGAACGAAAATATGAAAAATTAAATGCAATGAAAATTGAAGTCAATTTTGCAATACTTTACATGCTTGATTTTAATTATTCCAATACTGTGTAATGCTGTACACCAAATATATTGACGTTACAATTAAGAGGATAAATGTTAAGATTAAGAAACAGATAGGTATAAACAATTATTTGATAAAAGTTTGTTGTAAGTACAACGATAGTGGAGTCACGAATATAGAGATAGGTAGGTATATCACAAAAGTCTAGTCAGAATCATGCTTTCTAACATTGAAAATGACACAAACATACTTTGTCGATTTGCTTGAAATCTTTTTAATAACCACTATATTTTCGAGTATTAAAAACTTACTTATCTTTTCTTCTTCAATAAGAAATGTTTCATCAGCTCGTCAATTAGCATTTTCATGAAAAATATTTTCAAATTTTGACTTAATTGACAACATTCACATCATATTTAAATGAACAACTAATCAATATCTCAGATATAAAATTGTCCGATAACGTTTTATTATTAGTCGCTTTTAATTCACCAAAAACTTTTAAATCATTATTGAAAGCAATTCCCTTAACATCAAATATGTTTTTTAACGTTTGCTTATTCGCTTCTAATTCATCAATAATAATCTCGTTTTCATTATTAAGCATTGTCTATAGCGTCATTTTTTGTACGTTAACGTATTACTTCTAATTCATCAACAACACTAACATCATTAGCAATTCTGCTTACATCTAAAACATTGCAATTTAAAGCATTTACACAACTTACCTGTTCCCATGTACGTGGTTAGCGCAAAATGCGAAGGAATAATGCATTAGAGTCGGGTCCACCATTTGTGTGGCACTTTCAGCCACATCCAGTAAATCGGAGAGGAAACACAAGTGTCGGTAACAACCTCGTACTCCGTATCTTGCGCAATATTCATCTAGGACGAAAACTTGTCCAGGGGAAAACCAACCCTGGTAAAAAATAACATAAATGCTTTAACATCATTGTACTATACAAAACTAGACTCCATCCATCCATCCATTCAGTCCACTGTTGGACGTAGGCCTCCCCCATACTATGCCACAGTTGCCAAACTAGACTCACAAGCTATTAATAAAAAATGTCCTAGTGGCAATTTACAAAACATTCAATAATTTTACACCTTATTTCGTAGCTGTAATGTTCATAGATAATTCTATTCTGCAAGTTTATTATAACACTCTCCCTAATATGAGATAATGGCAGAGTTTTGCTTTGGACAAATTTTGAGCATGATTCTGTGACTGATAAACATTAAATAATCTGAATGTAAAAAAACAGTTTGTTTTATTGTGCTTATAATTTGAAGATTGATTGAAAATAAGTATACACTTACCAAGGAGCAATAAGGGTCTTGAAGACGATATTTCAACGTGAGGGATTGTAGAATCGAGAACAGTTGATGATGGTCAAACTGACAAGGATCAGCTTGGATGTAGTCTTCCATTCCATGCTTACGAGCTTTATCAGCATCTGAACATTAAATATTGTATTAAGAATTGTTATCATACCACAGACACTTTACTTTTGGTGAGAAATAAAATATAATTACAGAAAAAAAATTAGGAACAGGTGTGAAATTCGAAATAGCATAATTACGAAATAGTCTATACAAATATTATAAAGAGGAAAGGTTTGATTTTTTGTTTGTTTGTTTGTTTGTATGAATTGAATAGGCTCCGAAACTACTTGGCAGATTTGAAAAATTCTTTCACTGTTGGAAAGCTACATCATTTCTGAGTGACATAGGCTAGGTTTTATCCCGGAAATCCCACGGGAACGGGAACTATGCGGGTTTTTTTTGAAAACGCGGGCGAAGCCGCAGGCGGAAAGCTAGTTAGTAATAAATGTAATCATACTTTTAAACCAGATGAACGACTTAGTACAACGATTTAATAAAATGAATAGTTCAACAAATAAGGCAGATTCTGTTCATAAAAAATGGTTTTAATAGTAAATTACATTAAAAATCGATTGGACATCAATGATATTGAAGAAAAAAGTTTTCTGACTTTAAATTTAATTCTAATATACTTAATAAATAAATGGAAACAAGTGATTCAACTCCGAATTTCTAATTTACCCCTCTAAAAGCCAACTCCATTCCCCATTTAATATACCCAAAAATGCTTTTTAACTTACCCCCCATAATCTTAATATGCGTATCCGAAGTAGTAGGCGGTGTGGGTTTATGGCTCTGTCCCGTAGCTCGATACAGCGCCATCACCCACAAGTGGCATTCGTTCTCATCACTCACCCCCAAGAGAACTGATTCCCCATCGCGTACCGCGTTCATGAAGTATTTCGCGCCCTCCAGTTCTGGGAATATTGGAATTATCGAATATATCACCAGAATAATACTAGGTAAATTAAGTTTTAATAATTTTATGTGATGAAATAAAAAATAATGTTCAAAAATAATATGACGACAAAAATACCACGCCAGGAAAATCAAGTTTATTATGTTATGTGATGAAATGAAAAAAATAATGTTAGAGACAATTGTCGTGGTATTGGAGACGCATGTGAACAATTTAATGCTGAAGTACTTTTAATAGATAACATTTTGAAAATATGACTAAATATTGGAAAAAGAGAAAAGGAATGAGATGATGATGATGAGATAAATCATAATGCAGGCTATATTATGAAAAAAATGGAACTCATAATTAAGTAAACATCAATTGAAATAACCAACTTAAGGTGTTATGTAATGACGACAGTATATTAATTATTAAAATTTGCCACTAACCTTGACCGACCATAAGTTGAGCTGGAAGCAAATGACTCATCATTAGTAAAAATTTATACTTTACTTCATCAAAAGCTATGTAAATAATCCGTCATTAAAATAAGCAATACTCCAGATCAGTGTTAATATCTTTAAATTCTTAACTATTAAAAGAATTAGGATTCCTTATAAGATACGATATTTCATCTTTTCCAAAGGATTTCTTATTAAATACTATATTTAACTCACCACTAGCCAATTCAATGTAATCAACAGTGAACCCGTCAAGTTGCATCATCTCAGCAGGTTCCGACTTCTTATCCTTGTACGAACAAAGTGCGAAGGTGTACTGGCTCACTTGCACCAGCACCATGTACCTTCGCTTCCACTTCCTCCAGACCGCTTTGCCGATTACATGAAGATAGCTAAAGGGCAGATACTTAAAAATTAATATCATTTTTAACAATTACTACTATGATATTACTGTGTCGAAGTTTTACCCTTTCCCATTTCTATAGCTCATATTATGTTATTCTGGTAAATAGGTAATAAATAATCCATACTAATATTATAAATGCGAAAGTAACTCTGTCTGTCTGTTACTCAATCACGCCTTAACTACTGAACCAATTTGCATGAAATTTGGTATGGAGATATTTTGATACCCGAGAAAGGACATAGGCTATCTTTTATTGCGAAATAGTACCACGAGCGAAGCCGGGACGGACCACTAGTAAATAATAAAAGAATAATATCCGCAAATATACGAGGATTCATCCTCACATTTATAATATACGAGGATTTGGTTAAGATAATAATAAACGTAGAAGCACTACCAATTTGTCTTATTATGGAAAAATCTTTAAAGTTAATACTTATCTCTATCTATATTACTAATACAGGGTCCGGATTCAAATCCAGAGTGATTTTCAATTTATCGTAACTACAATATTTATGTTAACCAAAAATTGAACAGTATTGCTATATTTCAAAATCTGAATTTTTAAGGGAATTGTATAAATACCCGCAATGCTTCATATTCAGAGGTTTGTCCATTCGGCAAGCTATTTTGATCCTTAAATCTTGATCAGGAAGATTCTTTGGTACCGTCATGCGGTGCCACTCTGGTGCCTATAAATTAATTTTAATGAAATTAAACATTTTCGTTACTAATGTTTTCTTGATCAAAATAGAGAATTTTATCACATTAAATAGAAAGAAGATCTATTGACGAATACAAAGTAATTTTGGTACAAACAGTTATTTAGATAATGTTATAGCATCTACATAATCTGTATCCTTTCAAATATGTTATGCTTGAAATAACAGAAATAGAAATTCGTCAATACCTTGCTAGATAAGGGAGTAGGTCGCAAAACAACTTTTCCTAGTTCTTTATCTTCTAAAGCGAGGACTCCTGGATTCTCAGTGTAAAGTTTCACTTTGACAGCTGGTAATGGCTGAGTTGTACTGAAGTCCCCTTGGGTATCCCACCTTTGATGTTTGGAAAAGGTTCAAAATCGGAGAATAATACATAGATATAGATTACATTTTTTAGTGTTATATGCTGTGTGGTGATAATAATATTTAACATTTTTGTGCACGTGGATAATCCTTAAAAATGATCAACTTACTCAAAAATTACTTACAAATGATTAACCTATTTGGGACCGTATTTAGTACCCCTTATTTACCCCTTATTTAGTAATAACCATGGCGGGTGATTGCGATCATAATATGAATTTGCCAGTCAGTTCAATTCAGAGCTTAACGCTCTGAATTGAACTGACTGGCAAATTCATATTGCCAGTCAGTTCAATTCAGAGCGTTAAGCTGGAAATAACAGGTCATAATACGGCCTCAGTGTTTTAATATGACTAATCGAAATACCTCGCAATGAATTATTACTTTGTCTATAGTTTTCGACAAGTCTTAAAATCATGGTTTATACTTACATTGGTTTCGATGCTTCAGCTTGATCAGTTTGCAGTTTGTCACCTCCTTCTACTTCCATAGTACAATAGACAATTCTATTGGGCGCTAAAGATTTAAGGCCTTTAACTTCCATAACCACTACCTATAATTTTAGGGTACAATTTATACATAAATCATGGTAAATATTAACTCTTTTGTGTTTAATGTTCCTATACGCTGTTATGTTTTCTTAGTTTGTGATTTTTACCTCAATTTGAAAAGTAAGAACCACATCCATTTTAGTCAGCTGTGTGTCGACGTCACCGCTGTCACCTTCACCAGTTAACTTGTTCGCTAGAGATCCTTGTGATCTGAAACATAGCTGCTTACTCAACCTTGGACTCGGGTCTGGTCCAGCATTTCTATTTATTTTACCACCACCACATTTTAGTCATTCATAATATTGAAATGATAATATTATCTCATTTATGATGATTTTCTCATTATTATTTTAGTTAAACATTGATAAATTACAATAATATTCACAAAGTTGACAATTATATAAAACATTAAATATCACAAAGGTTAGAAATGCAACATGAAACACATAGGGCAATAATGACACAGGAGAAAACATTCACAAGCCCAAAGACAAAGGTGGCATACAATATGGAACCATCACCAAGACCAAGAGTGATTAAGCATAGCAAATAGAGAATGTTACATTGATAATGAAAGTACCAACTATGTTAATACTAAGGATCGAAAGGGTGATATGGATAACTGTACAGCTATAGTCAAAGTGTACGCAAAAGCCCTATTTCTGAAGCAAGCGTCTTTGAAGACTTCAATTTTACTTGTGTAAGAAAAAATAATAATAAAGAAGAAGAAAAAGTGAAAATAAAAAGAGAATGTAAAGCGAAGAAGTGTGTGAATCGATGTGTCCTTGTATGCAAAGTTTACGCTTTCAGTGTTAGTTATTGACTACGTATATAGTACGCTCATCAAAAGCTTTCTTCATACTTTCGACTAGCAGTTTAAGCTGGTTATCCAAGAGTCCTACATTCATTCATAGTATCTATTCATAAAAAGCATTCTGGCGAAAAAGTGGAAGCGGATCCATAGTTGTCATTTCTTTTTCAATTATTTTTCATATTTCAAGAATTTAGAGACCACGTTTACATATGCGTTTGGGGTTCTATATCATCCTCATTATCATTTACCGATGAAGACACAAAACAATGATACACTATAATAAAAAATGTGTGCGTGTACTAGAGTACACACGTAAGAAGTGAAACTTCTTTATGACCTTATTTTTCAAAAAATAATTTACTATCTACAGTAATATTATAAAGAGGAAAACTTTGTTTGTTTGTTTGTTTGATTGATTGTAATGAATAGGCTCATAAACTACTGGACCGATTTTAAAAATTCTTTCACCATTCGAAAGCTACATTATCCACGAGTAATATAGGCTATATATTATCACGCTAAGACCAACAGGAGCATAGCCACGCGGGTGAAACCGCGCGGCACAGCTTGTATACAATATTACAGAAATACGTTAGTCTAACACGCTCGTCGTTTCGCTCCTTGCTACCTATTTAAATATTTACACCAGCCGCTGCTGCAACTCGCTCGCTTCGCTCGCTCGGCTCGTGCGGTAGTTCAAAAATCAAAAGTTAACCTAAGATGCTCGTCGCTTTGCTCCTCGCTACCTATTTAAATATTTACACCGGCCGCTACTGCAACTCGCTCGCTTCGCTCGCTCGGCTCGTGCGGTAGTTCAAAAGTTAACCTAAGATGCTCGTCGCTTCGCTCTTCGCTACCTATTTGAATATTTACGCCGGCCACTGCCGCGACTCGCTCGCTTCGCTCGCTCAGCTCGTGCGGTAGTTCAAAAGACCAAGGGAGACGCCAAAAAATTCGAGTTATATAGAGTTTTCAACTTATAAAGGATTTCGACTTAGGCGGATTTTGATTGGACATAAAGAGTTTGAGGTTTATTCTTATAAATTATATTGAATTCACAAAATCAT
Source organism: Colias eurytheme (assembly GCA_907164685.1). NCBI lineage: Eukaryota > Metazoa > Arthropoda > Insecta > Lepidoptera > Pieridae > Colias > Colias eurytheme. Next base: position 32,641 of record CAJQZN010039651.1, on the reverse strand, counting down.
AATTGAACACCAATCAAGCAAACACGTGTTAACGTGAGTCATAGATTTATTATCGTATACTCCTAAAATGTTTTCTAAGAAACAATACTGTACTTACATTGTCGGCAAGTTCTTAAAGGCGGTAACTTATTTTTGTTCGAACAATAGAGGTAATAAATATAAATTCCTAATGTCGAAATCTCGAAACAGTCAGAAATTAATGACGCACATAGTATATACATATTATGACAGAGGTTAAGCTTAAATAACTTGAAAAATAAATAACATGATCTCGCCCACGTGTTGGTGTTTTAAAAAATTCAATCAAAAACTGAGGTTA
>CAJQZN010039651.1:0-32312 GCA_907164685.1 Colias eurytheme | reverse complement strand
CATAAATAACTTAGAAAAATAAATACCATTATTACACCTAAGTATTAGAAAAATAGATATAATTACTTATTTACTTTTTTTAGAAATTCACTGGAATTAGAATTAAAACAAACCCTTTGATTTTGCTGATCACTTTAATATAACATGTATATAGTCACGAGTACGGCGTAACGCAAAAATGTAACGCGCGCGGCGTAACGCAAAAAATGTAACGCGCGCGGCGTAACGCAAAAAATGTCTCACAAAATTTTTGTCCACCCCCGATAAAGAAGTTTCACTTCAAAAATGAAAATTAGTGAGAGATCTATTACAGGGCTGAGTGTAACCAAAATGTCTCTATGTACTTGTATCTCCATAAGTGTAAGCTATCTACGCTATGTCGGTCTAAAGCTACAGTGGTCTGTATAATGACAACATTTGGATAGTATAATTTACAAGGTTTCGGGGGTAGGGTGTCACAAGTCGGGCTACACAAGACACGTGCGCAAATTATTATTTAAGGACTTATTACTTGTACTTCCTTCACACCGTCCAGTATCGTGCCAGGGGCAGAGAAACCAAAACAGAAATGAACAAGTAGAAAAAATACAAAGTTATAGAGCATCAAAATAACAAACAAAGGGAGAATTTGGAAAACAAATATTGAAGTGTTCAATGGTATACCAATTATTGAAGATATAATTCTGATAATACATTTTTTGAGTTGGATTAGTTTGAAGGGTCACTTAATTTTATTGAATCACTTTAAAATATAATAGTATTTAATTATAATGAGTATATATAAATCTTAATAATATTGATTATTTCGGTTCGTTAATATATTTCATTTACTATGTTACCTACTGAGGGTCGATAATTAAAACTGACCTGTGATTATACCGCTTGATTTTATGGAGGCCATACTTTGAGTCTGCCCCGCCCTTAGAGACGGGCAGAGACTCAAGATTGCCCATCAACATATTGATGGAAGATTTCAGTTCTTCTATGTAGAGTGACTCCATTTCTTTGAGAACAAACTTCGGCATCAACTTGCGATTCTGAAACAGTATTTGATAGTAGAATATACCTTCTTATTTCATAATAGTTATATAAGGCTTTATCAATGAAGAACCCTTAACATACCTTCTCCATTTCATTGACTTTCTGCATTCTTCCATCTAATTCTCTTCTTATGGCTGCCGCTTGTTCATCCGCCGAATCCAGCTATACATGAGAATAAACAGTTTCATTCACATTTATATTCATTTCATTTTATTTTTATTTTAATGCCTCCTATAGCTACAAATTCATAAGCAGGATCACCAATTGACAATCATATTAACTACCATAAAGAAAATTTTAACAACAAACTTTAGCTCTGGATAACCTGAAAACACGATTAATTCAAAGTCACAAGCAGTGCGTTAAACGATTCAACTTACAAGCAGCGCGTTGAAAAGCAGCTGATGCTCGAACTTCTTGACCCCTAGTATCTGCTGGAACATGTCGTACAGCTGCTCCTTGCTAAGGATGCACTCCGCGTTGAGGCTCTGCTGCTGCGCACGAGAAGGCCGCTTCGATTCGTCGTCTCCTGGTATGCCTGATGGCCGATCAGTGTATATTTCGTGACAGGAGAGAAGAGAAGAGAGGATAAGGAAAGAAGAATGAATTGAACAGAAGAGAACGGAAGTTGTGGTGGTTCCAGTGGTGGTAAAGCAAGGTTACGAAAACGAAAAGAATGTTGCAAGTATAGTGTTTGCTTCGTCATTTGTTTGAAATAGATAAACGTAGTGATAATAAAAATAAATGCATAGGAAGTAGATATTGGAACACAGGAGTTCAGTATAGTACATTATTAATGACTATAATATATACGATTAAAAGAAAGCGTGCATTGTTTTATCTTTTTTTATATAGTAGAAAAATGTAATGTTCTTACGTACTAAGGTGGGTAAACAGAAAATAAAAGTGTATGTAAAATATGTGTAAATTAAGCAAAATATGCTAAGTTTAAAAGCTTGTAACTGTCATTAACGAAGTATTGTTTATCATCAACAATGTATGTGTAATACTGTTTAATAATATAAATAACATTGATATTAAAATTATGATAAAACACACAAATGCATCAACTGTTACTGTTGACAGTTATAAAAATTATTGTTATTCACAATAAGCAGATATACACGTATAAGGCATTAATAATAAAACATTAACTACAACATCCAAACATGAAGCAACATCACAAGACCAAAGCTGAAAAGTATGAGAAAAGGAAATAATGAACAGTTGTCATATTGTGATACCTGGTATTCCTGGGAGTGAGAGAGAGGCATCGTGAAAGAGTGGGACAGAAACACACACAGTGAGACAGACGCAGGCGACACACATTGATTTCAAAACATTATACAACAATAAACATCACAAATTAAAATCTAAGTTAAAATAACTGGTTATCGATTTATTTTGAGTAAAGATTTATCTACCATTGGGATTGGCATTCTAAAAGTAGCATTTTAAAGATTTAGAGCTCGAAAATTTTAGCAAGATTGCGGTTATCTCAAACAAATTAAGTATAATATGACTATATGAAAGGACTCGAGGCGTTATTTTTTATACTTTTTTGGGAACATCACAAATTATATAATACTTACAGTTTTATAAAAACATTGGTGGGATCAAAATTTACACAGAATGCAATTCAGACATATCTAACCTAATATGTTAAGGGACGCTAAGCTATCAATAAAAAGGACGATCACACAAAAAGTCTGATCAGTCAGTAAGGTTTAATTTTTTTTTGGAAGAACATCTAAATCTATGTATTGAATAGGTACATTTACCTGTCGTAGAATAGGCTTGAAAGAACTAATAAGTTAGCACACGGAAATTAATAACACACATTCAAAGGCATGTTGCAAACTCAAGCATTATTAACTTCACACAAATGGCACCATGCTAATAGACATTTTATTTTATTATGTTGCTCTAAAAACGTTTCATTGTTCGAACAAATAGCAAACATTTTAAAAGCAATTTCAAATTCATCTAGTGAATTGTTCTGTCTATTATTGTTATTTAGAGCTAGTGTTTTGTGAATATTTGCTCTTTGTCCATTTTTAGCACATTTATGTTAAACTATTGCACTATTAGTAAAGAAAACTGGAAAAACAATACACTCACCCGTTCCCTTCATGATGCAGTCGAGTTTCGCCAACCATGTTGTTACAACCGTGTCTTTTGTTAAACCATCTATTTCAGCTTGAGATTTGAAAATGCATTCGCTAAAAGAAACGGTTTTATGAATACCTTATACATTACCTTTCATTTATTTAGTATTATACTTACTTAACACGCTTTTCAATGTTATTTCTAAATACTTCGCGGAAATCATTATGGGTACATGCACCAGCTTTCACCATTTGCTCAACTCTTTCAGATTTCAGAAAAACATCATAATAGGCTTGAACTGCGTTTTGGAAAGCTTCATCAGCCAGGATTTGCGTTTCTCCTTTGAGGAAGGCCTGTTAATATAAAACGTGATAGTTTGGATAAAAAAAAAATATTAGAAATTATTTAAAGTCCCTTGATTCTATATTGATTACAAGTTATAATTCTATATTACCTACTAACTAATAAAAAATAAATAATTTGGAAAATCCAAAAGTGCACGCCTCATAATTTTTTTTTAATAAATATTTATTAATTATTATTTTTGTTTATTTAATAACAATTAAACCACATCGAATCAGACCCTGAAAAATGAAAGGGTTCTATTCCTGAGCATACTCAAGCGTAAGAGAAAAAAAAAGACTCGATTAGTAAAGTATTTCGGTCGCTATCGTGTTATCAAGAAAAAGGATCCGCACATACAGACACACGGACGTCCAAGACAGAACTTTTTTAAACTGTTTTTTAACTAGTTTAAATAACAAAAATGACATCAAAAATATCATGAACGTTAAAAATAGTGTTTTTTCTTAATATGTGTGTGTATGTATTATCTTACAAGTGCAATGTATGATACATAAAGACATTTTAAGTTTGAAAAATCAGATGTTTTGCGCGAAGTGACAGTAGTACCCACCTCAACGCTTCGCTTATGAGGCGTGCAATATCTGCGATTAAGGACAATGAACTATAGTTTTAAAAACTACACGCTATTAAAAATTCTTTATCATATAGTTACTAAAAAGTAAAAATCACAAGGTCAGACTTTTTAATGGATAACAAATTGTTCAAAGGTAGAACCTATCCTATACACAGGGAGACAAAAGTGATACAAATGTTAGTAGTGTAGAACAGTCTTTACCTGAAATCTTGCTTGTATCGTCTCCAACTGATGCATGGTCACTTTAGTATGGCGCCTTGTCATATCTGTCGGCTGTTTAGCATTGAACGGATGCGCAATACATCGTGAAACGAATACGTACAGTTGCAACCTTCTCTTCTTGTCCTCTTCTATTTTCTCGATTTTCTCCTATAGTAAAATTAATTTGTTATACTTCATCTTCATTTTAATATTTGTTTGTTAATTGGGATATTTTGATGTAAAAGATATCACAAACCTTTTAATTTAATTACATTAATATGATCAAGCGATCATCCGTGATGGTTAAAGTTAGGTGATATTTCAACACATCCGAGGCATATTTATGTAACATTAAAGTGCAAATAAACATTAAATTAAAATTTTTCAAAATGTAATGCTTCACATTAATAAATTATATTTTTCTAGTATCCAGTACCTGTGGATCCTGATCTTTATCTGAATGGCTGGTTCCAGAAGGGCTGGGTGATGGAGCCGGCGCCTCACCAGAGCTAGCGCTCCCCGTCGACGTCCTGCGAAGGAACGATCTGAACGATCGATAGCGTTAAGTAATCAATGGCTATGATATCATCCATGTACCTTGGCAAATCACCTTTGTTCTGGAAACTTCAAAATAAGCTTTGGTATTGTTGGTAATGTGACAGTGTGATTGGCCAGTGTTTATGGAAAATTTATGTTGTGAATCTACGTACTATATATCTACTCTAATATATAATCTATGTCATTTCTACTTTGATATTAACTTGATAAAAGGATAAAGATCATTCTATTAATTATTTAGAAGTAGCAGGATTATAAAAGCGACCATTACAACTAATAACTACGAGTAACCCAAACATGGTTCGTGAGACGAAATGGTCGTGAGTTAGAATATTCAAAATTGATTATATTGTTGACACTCTATTTAGTAGCTTACAATTAAAAGCTTTGTAAACATAACTGTATCATATTACATTATTTCCATGTTCATACTCTATTTATAAGCATTAATTTATTTTACTTCCAACATACCTGGAAAGTTATCATCTGCAAAACCTTTCCCACTTTATATTCATGTCACTTCAAAGCTTTTAACTGTTTAAGCATTTCATATTCTCGTTAGCTCTACTTACGCATGTTGTGGGGGGGCGAGAGCTTGCACCTCCCTCTGTCTGGTTGCAGGGTGGAGGGGGGCGGCTAGGGGTGCAGTTGTTAGAGGACTTGCGCCTGTATAAATCCCACAGTTATATTAAACTTTAGCTGGGACTTCGGAATTAATCCTATTGCAGCAAATTACACTTCTTGGATATAGGTTAATCTTAATGTTATAGACGAGAAATTTAAAATAAGCATAATTTTGTATCGTAAATGTTGTAAAGCGTTGCTCACTTTTACGCAATATTTTCAATGGAATAAGTTCAAGTTATAAAGTGTCCGAGTGAATTACGAAATAAAAGACATAATGGAAACACAAAAGAACCTGAAAATGGCACTCAGGGCATTATTTCAGTTGAATGAAGTTGGCATTCTATAACAATGAATAACTCTGAAGTTAGTACATCTTATTCCGCATAGACGATGTATTAATAGACCCTATAATATATCTTTGTGGATTTTTCTCGGGTGTCCTATTTCAGATCCGTATGCATTTTACGGCAGAAATAGTTTATGGTTGTTGAAAAGAAAATCTATCTATTATATTGAAAAGTTAGGTTCCGAATTATTTAACATTACATTTTGTACATTCAATTAAAAAAAGAAATTGTAATGGTTACATACTTTAATCAGAACATACAATAAAAAAATTGTTTAAATTTAGACCAGATATTTTTTCAATCATTGTGCCATAACTTTCGACATACAATCATAACTTGTAATAAGTAATTTTTAGGAATATTCCAGCCATACACACGCATAACATTTTCGGCCATATTTAAAATCATTAACCAATTATTATACTTACCAGGTGGTAGCCCGGCAGTAGAACCCCTAGGTAGTTCTGGTTTACCCCGCACTGATGGCCTGCCACCAGCCAATGAACCGGGAGGAACAACTGGGAAAAAAATATTTTTAATTACTTGAAATATGTTTTTTCAGTCGTTAAAACGAGTCCTTCGTCTTTTATCTTAGTCTTATTAGATATTATTAGATATTTAATTGTATAGCATTCAAGTGCTTTATAAAAGAGAAATTTTAAAATAATAAAAAAAATCGATAATGAGACAGGTTCGAAAACTGACATTGAATTTTTTCTATTCTTTAAAAATTTATAAGTACATATATTGTTTAGGCATACATAAAACTTTACGACTATTTATTTAAGACTATTTATATAATCTCTATTTTAACTGACAGTAAAAATGTAAACTCATCATGTTAATTAATTAAGCTTTTGTTATGTTTTTCCTTACCTTAATAAATCGAAGAAAATTTTCAAGAAACTATTTGCCATAGATTGATATTATAATAAATATCGATGGCAAATATAATATTTTCTAGCGAGTCAACTATAAAGTTAATTGTTATCCTTTCTTTATATGTTTTATAATGAATGCTAAGTATAGTTTATTTGTATTTCGTCTTTTTAGGTCGCAATGGAGCTATTTTATGGTATTGTTTTTATGTCGACAAATAGTAGGCTAGAGAGTGAAATAAGCTTCTTTTTACGGTGGTGAAACATCTCATTCCTATGGGAATTTGTTGAAATCATGGGCGGAAAGCTAGTAGGTACGCAATACGCATATATAAAGAAACCTCGCTAATTTTACAACCTCTTTTTGTTTAAAAAATACACGCAAACGAACATTCTGGCGATTCGTTGTGAATATAAAAAACATTTCATATTGTCAAGGTCAGAATATAACGATTAAACATTTTCACGAAAAAATATTCAGTATTTTTAGGGTTCACTTTGTAGGCTGGGTTGGCATTTGTTATTCCAGTAGGAATAATAATTTTTCCTTGTCCTTTGTACTCATTCTCATTGTTGCGATGCTCTTTGATGAATTTCCTTGGTGTCTTCCTTTAATTGAAAAGCGTGTACGCGTGACAGTGTAATTTATGAAATGTTTATTGAAGTGAAACTTCTTTATCTGGGTTGGAAAAAAAATTAGTGTAACATTTTTTCGTTACGGGTGACATTTTTCCGTTACGCGCCATCTTTTTCTTATCCTTACCACGCGTGATTCGACGTATTTCTGTAAAGTTGCATATAGTAAATTATTTTTTTTCAAATAATTTCATAAAAAAGTTTCACTTCTTACGTGTGTACACTAGTACACGCACACCTTGTTTTATTTAGGAATCGTTTCTTTATTAACAAACTAGTATTTTCTATTAGTGTTTTTCGATGTACCCTCATTTCTTCAATAGATACCTAATATCATTTAAGCATATTATATAAACACGATAGATGACTCATATGGACCACTCTGCTTCAAGACGCGGAAGTTATACGACGCGGTTTCTGTTAAATATTGCTTATACGTGACATTACTCTTGGAAATGGATATAAATCAACCTAAAAAGGATATATTACAATCGTGAGTGAACAAATACGAATGAATATTGAGAGTGGAATTATTTGTGTAAGTATATTTTTAGTTGTTAGTTACTGTTCTTCCGGTAGCTCAAAATGAAATTCCTTTTCTAAATTATAGAAGTGCATAAATATTACGTTCGATATTATGGGATTTGGGAAATAAATCAATACAATATCTAGTATCACGCAGTACGCTTTTTTATTAGGTTTGAGTGTGGTATCGGGCTAACTCAAAGTTAAAGACATTTACCTACGGTATATATATCTTGACCGTGATAGGCACTTGTTAAAACTACCTTCATTACAAAAATAAATTACCTATATGACTAAAGATTCACGTGTAATAGTGGCATGAAAGAGTACTATTACATTATTTTCTTTTCTTCTTTCTTTACTAGGTACATATTATATTAATACCCATTATTGCACGGTGGTATAAGTTATAACCGTGCGGCTTTTGGTGGGGTTCAAAATTCATAACTAATTGAAAACTTTAAAACTTCAATCAAAATTAATCTGCACTAGAAACGTATTTAAATATTGCTAAATGCCAAGTATTCAAATAAAATAACAGTTAAAACTCATTCAAATAGTTAATACCAAAGATTGAATGAAAATATGTTTTATAAAGAACTAGGTCACTTCACAGACTAGCATAAATTGTAATTCGAAATTATACCCGACGAAGATATTTTATCATTTAAATTGTTGAATTTATATAGTTAATTAATTATTAATAAATATCCATTTATTTTGCTTCTGTAACGTTATTTCAAAAGCAATGTTCGCAATGTTTAATTAATATCACAAAAATGTTTATGGACACAAACATGGCTGAAAGTAATACGGCATTTAAAATTAACGGATAAAGTAATGAAAACACGGTTCAGAAACAAAATTAAATATTATATAGGTATTATAAACTGAAATACTAGCCTCGAATACGACAGACTTTTAACAGGATAAAATAAATTCGAAGCGGGTGAAACTTAAAACGAAATTGGATACGTTGTAAGAAACTTAGTTATTAAGGTTGCCGTTTGATTGAAGAAACTTCGAGAGTTGCTCTTAAGTTGCCTAAGTACGTTCATTTGAAGTCCTGTACATTGTGAACATTTCTTCGTTGTTAATTGTTAAAAAGGAAACATGAACAATTTCTTGCGCAATTTGAACGTTAGTTAAGAAATACAGTCGTCTGAAATTTCTTCACAGATTAAAATATGAAACATAATATTTCGTCAAATTATTAACTTTTATTTATCCGATTATAGAGCAAGACGTGGGTTTCACTAATCGTAAAGATAAAATTGCTTTCTAAGTATTTAATTAAAATAATAGTTCCCCTAACCAATTTTCCGCTACTCAGAACAATCTTCGTGGAGCTTAGCTCCAACAGCCAACTAAGTATCTGATTGTTATAAATGGTTTCGATGTTTTCAAGTTACCGAAGCAAAAACAATTGAGCTAATTAAGAATTAACATACTTCACTACATAGTAAAAAATAAAACAAAGTCCCTATGTATGTTTAAATCTTTAAAACTGATGGATGGCGAACGGATGGATGGATGAACGGATGCGTTGCGTTTTTTTTATAGATAGTGTAGTTAGTTCATGAAGAATGCTTTAGTAAATATGTATTTTGTTAAGTTTTAAACAAAGTGGGCGAAGCCGCGATCTTCAAACTAGTTCATAATAAAAGTAATTTATTGTTGTGTCACAGTTGAGACGAAATTGTAGCTCACAGATACTTTGTTGTAAATACTATAAAAAACACACATATCTAATAAGCCATCTGAAAATAAACAGAATTCCCTAATTCTGTAGTCACTTATTTATTCATGGGATGTATTTAATTCTCATGGTACGGAGTCTGGACTCTAACGACCTCTTGGAAATGGAGAAGCGTTTCAACCCAGATCTCGAGAGGTCGAATAATATTATTTCGTTGGCTCGTTATTTTAAATTAAAACTTACAGCTGAATAGACGAGTGCATTAATGGTTGAATTCTTTTGGTGGTGTTAAAAATATGATAATTTTTATTTATACAGATTCTGTAGCTGTTAGATGTTTATCATCATTAATGCATCATTTTCAGCATTAACCAAATAGTCCAATAAACTAAGTACCTATTCAATGTATATTTTAAACTTAATAAACATTTACACTTCTTTTATTACAAATAATAAATTCTAGCAAGAAATTAAAATATAATACCAAAAAATAAGTTACTAATAAGATCTAAAAATCTGTAAGGCCCTATTAAACAGAAAGAAAACATGTATTACAATTATAATATCACCAATAAACAGTAATGACGTCAATTGACAGGTACAAAACCTCGAACATTTACCTCACAAATCAATTATACAGAAGCATCCTATAATGATAATGGCGGACCTGTACCTAGCATATACGTATATTTTAGCCCTTAATTATACACAGTCCTTTGCTCAGGCTCTTCAGACGACCCTTGCGTAATAAGGGTGCTTACTGCACGCACTATGATCTTTAGCATGGGCATATCCTTAATATTATAATAAGCTACTTTAAGCTAAGATGAAAATCTAAGCTACACGTTATAAAGTTGTTACTTGAGATAATAATATCACATAGGTAGTAAAAATGTTTATATACTAAAAAAATATACCGGCCGAATTGAGAACCTCCCTTTTTTGAAGTCGGCTAAATATTTGGCGATTCGGATAGTCGGAGTTCGGATAATTGGAGTTCTACTGTACTGTTTAATATATATACTCTCGAATAATAATTACATATCCAAGATGGTTTTCGTCTTTTTTATCTAAAAAAGAACTCCCTGTTATATAACAGCACATCATCACGAACTTCGTCCATAAATGATTACTTTTAAGATTATTTTTCGTGATAAAGCTAAAGGGAAGCGTTTGAAGATTATGTAACGTGAGTTACAAAGCCCACTTTGAGCGGCTTCATAATAATTGCCTGAACATTATGTTATGAATACACGTGTTATGTTGTGTCCTGATGCATCAGAGATTAATATTTAGTATTATTCTCAGTTTCTACATACGATAGGCTCGAGGTAGGTACCTACACATTTAATTCCTGTCGATTCTGGGTTTTTGGTTCATATATTTTTGGACATGTCCTTTAAGCCTTTAGTAAAATATCGCAAATTTCGCATTTAATTACTTTTATATTCTTTCAAATTATAAACGTATTTTCCGTGTAATACAGTTTCTGTTTAAAAGAGGGTTAATTCATACCTATACCTTGATGTTATATTGGAAAAAGGGCTGATAAATGACAACCCTACGTGTTTATGTTACATAATTAGAACTACGTCGGAGAGTGAAATAATATAAAAAGAAGAAAATAAGTAGGTCATTCATCGACCATTCCATAAAGTTAGAAATAACTAGAAATTTATTTTTAAAACTTCTCACTGTATTGTGAAAAGAATAAAGGCTTCTCGTTTTTTTACAACTTGAAAAAAACTATCTTGGCCTCTGTTTATGTTACTCTATAGAAAATATTATATTTTACACTGTAGGGCACTCCTATTATACTCCTCCGTTGATATCCAAGTATTTTTTTACAAATAGTGTCTAACGAATAAGAAATATTATTATATTAATACACTAATTTAACGCCCGCGGCTTCGCCCCCTTTGTCTAAAACCTAATAAATTATATACTAAAACCTTCCTCTTGAATCACTCTATCTATAAAAAAAACCGCATCAAAATCAGTTGCGTAGTTTAAAGATTTAAACATACAAAGGGACATAGGGACAGAAAAAGCTATTTTGTTTTATACTATGTAGTGAAGACGTATTAATATCTAATTCGTATTTTCAACACGAATTCACTTTTTTGTATCTAATTGAAATTATAATTGAATTCGCTGAAAACGTTACATAGACTGTATAATCTCCTGAAAGACGAAAGCACTATCCGCTTAACCGTAGAAAACGATCTTCACTGTAGAGACCTTTACGAGCCAGTGCTAAATAATTAATCTAACATGAGACTGGATTCAAAGAGCTTCTCAAAATTCTAGTTGTATAAATACATATTAGTCTTTGACTATAAAGATATATTTTACATTAGAATATTACTTACACTTCTAAATGCATCGAAATTAGTGCCAGATTCAATCGTATAACATTCTGTTATCTCGAACTAATACTAACCTTCCTCACTTTGTAAAAAACTCCGTTTAACTACGAATAAATAAACGCCTTTTTTCTAAAAATAGCTCAGTGAAAACTTAGTTCGTAAGCACTCAAGCGGTATTGGTCTTAGAAATTGAGAAGTGAGAAAACTCGTGAAGTAAAATGTGCTAAACATTGTTTTGTAGACACATTTAATTTGCTGTTTTTTCCGTAATGTTTAAATAGTTTTTATATAAAAATCTTTGACTAATGTGTGGTTCCTTTTGCTATTACTGCAAAGCTTATTACGTTGATATATCTATAAAATATAAATTGCATTTACAGCTATAGTTTTATGGATCGTAAAAATCTTTATTTACATAGAACATTAAAAGTTAGAATAAAACACAAAGGTAATTTTTAAGGATGTTGGTTGTGAATTACAATCGAACAAACAAACAAACTCAAACTCAAACATTTATTTATTCAATTAGACTTCTTCTAGAAGCACTTTTTAAACGTCATTAAGTACCTACATGTTTTAACATTTACCACCGATTCGGAAAGCAGTATCTACGGAGAAGAATCGGCAAGAAACTCCATAGTTGCTCTTTTTAATCATGTCAGATTTACAATTTTACAAATTACATATGTAATATCATAATATATTATCATAATATACCAAAGAACTGTCCTGTGGTTTTTACGCGACAACCCTCCATGGGTTTTTATCTTCCATATATTCCTTAATACTGTAATAGGCTCTCTTGACAAGTACATTTTTTATATAAGATTTAAATTTAGAACTACTAAACTCTTTAATATTATGAGGAATTCTGTTGTAAAAGCGTATACCTTGGCCCATAAATGAATTTTTAACTTTAGCTAGCCGGAATAATGGCATTTCAATTTTATTTCTGTTTCTTGTGTCATAACAATGTCTATCTCCTACTTTTGTGTGTAAGTAAGCGTTATTATGTACATATAAAATATTATTAAATATATACTGCGACGGTACAGTAAGGATACCAATATTCTTAAAGAGATCTCTTAGTGAGTCTCGAGCACGCAAATTATATACAGAGCGTATGGCTCTTTTCTGTAATATAAATATAGTTTCTATATCTGCAGCCCTGCCCCATAGCAGAATTCCATAGGACATTATGCTATGAAAGTAGCTAAAGTAAACCAATCTAGCCGTTGCTTCATCGGTGAGATGCCTTATTCTTCTAACTGCATATGCAGCTGAGCTGAGCTTAGCAGCGGTGGTGGTAACATGGGCCCCCCATTGAAGCTTCTCATCTAATGTCAAACCAAGAAAAACAGTCGATTCCACAGGGTATAATACCTCCCCGTTTAAAATAATATTCCTTTTCACCTTTTTTACATTTGGGAGGATAAATTCTACACAATTTGTTTTTTTTTTGTATTTAATAGTAAATTATTAGCATTAAACCAATTGGATATGCGTAAAAGAGCAGAGTTTACTTCGTCAACATCGATATTATTTATTCATCTAAATTCTAAAAAATTACAGTGGACGTCGTGTTTTCGACCTGAAAACATGTATTTTGCAAGGAAATATACAGATATAGAGTTCGATGTTTATGTTATTTGAAAAGACCAACTGCAAAGTTTCTTGTACAGAAAGTTACTTCAGAACCAGTGGTAATTGCTATCTTATGACGATTCATCATTCAGTAGATCTTCGAAAGATCTTCGCTTTCATTCAAAGTAAATGTTTGAGTTTGAATTTGATTTTGAGTAGTAAGTACATTTATTATAGGTACTATAAATAATTAAAAAATAAAAAATACGTGAGGCACTCGGGAACTGCCGCGGTAAAGCTATTGCATGCTATGCCTTCAAGCCACACCTCCGTGCCCGTCGGAGTGGGGAGCGTGAGGTTTTTTCGTTACGGAATTTCTGGATTCGGTCCCCGCGCTCAAGGCCCGCGATAGAAGCTATGCAATAGCTTAAAAATAGTCCCTTTTTCAAGCGAGCTTTCTTGACTGTCGTCTTTTAAATTTATCACACTACAGCCGCTAACACCATCGCGTGATCGTAATTGCAAGAAATGCCTTGTTCCTTGTTACTTTACACTCAACAGTAAACAATCATATAAATCATGCTATTCTTAGAAACCTAATTGTCAACCATGTATTAATAATTTATAGTACCTACTACCTACTACCTAGGTATAAAGTTTATAAGGTTTTTAATTAAAAGAATAATTCTTGAACACGCACGTTACTACACAAGGGAAATTGTCGTATTGTACTTGAGGGTCGGAAATAATCAATTTCATACCGACTGACGTCATATTTGAAGCTTTGATATAAAGAATAGAATAACTGTGGGTGGTTATTTAAATAACGAGGGAAATTGCAAATTAGGTAAGTCTTCTGAATATCAATGTATCTTTGAACCATGTGTAAATAAATAGACGAATTATTAATACTTAACTAATCGTAATGTTTCTTTCGTTGCCTGTCGTCTTAATTTAACAGGTAGGTACATGTAAATGTATTTTAATGTCTTCATTGTACACATTTTCAATAGCCCAATAGGTATCTATCTTTTAACATAGTAATATAACGATCTCTCTCTCCAGGTAGAGCTTTTTTTTATTAAAATAGTATATCTATATATTAATATAATATATAGCGATCTCTCTTTCTAGCCGATGTAGAGCTTTTTTTTTAAATTAAATAAAGCCTCCTTAAAAACGGACGGAGACAGGGCGTTAAGGCTTATACATGCGCTAATAACCTTGACCATACTTGACGGATCTCAAACCTCTCCCGCTGCACCTTCTTTTTTCCTCGCATTTTGTATTTAAAAAGATACTAATCAGTGAAACAAAAAATCCTCGTCAGGGACTGTTGTGTAACTGATAATTTATTAAACATAAAATTTTCAGAGCTCTAAGTCAGCAGGTTACGAAGTTTATAGAGTATTTGCGGAAAAATCGATGACCACGGCACATTTTTTTTCTAGAAATCTATTAACTTTGGAAAAAAGTCCTCGCGAGCAATTAAAGATCAAAGACCATCCTATTTTATATATTTTTTTCGGTATTGTGCTTTATGTTGTACCAGACTTTATGGAGGTTGAACATAGTCGAAATTGCCGGGTAACGCCTTAAGTAAGATATTAATTACACATACCTGGTAGTTTCGCGGTCTGCTTCTTGTGTTCATCATCACTGTCCTCTTCAGATGAGCTTGGGTCGATCATTGTGTTTCTGTGAACAAATTGTGTGTAAGTTGCAAGATGTAATAACCAAAATATAGGTACTATCAAATGTATCGTAGTTTTATTGGAATTTGAAAAAACATGGTGAAAGAATTGCAAGACATTATTTATTACAACATTTTTTCCTATTTTCTTTTCGGATAGAACTTCTATGAGACAAATGTCAAAAAATATCCTATAAGAACACTAATAAGGACAAAAGCTACACAGGCTACACAATAATGTACTTAAATTGTACTCCGAATTTATTACTTAAAGCTTAAAAATATCTATCAAAATAATTGGCTGGTATGACCAATTGAGATTGAAAAGAGTTACTAAAAATACAACAAAATTATACAGTGAACTTCAACATTTTGA
Source organism: Colias eurytheme (assembly GCA_907164685.1). Lineage (NCBI taxonomy): Eukaryota > Metazoa > Arthropoda > Insecta > Lepidoptera > Pieridae > Colias > Colias eurytheme. Next base: position 16,729 of record CAJQZN010039651.1, on the reverse strand, counting down.
CATTGAATAAAAGCAACAATACAGCATTGTGTTTATTAATTCAACTAAAAATAAATATGGATTCATTCGCTGCAATATCCTCTCAAAGTTTTATATCGCTTTGCGAATGCAATTGTGAAAGTCTTCGTCTTTATTAAATTGTACTAGCTGTTGCCCGCGACTTCGTCCGCGATTACGTCGTTTTTCGTCATTCGTCGTTTAAAAAAAATACGTGACACTTTATTTTTGAATGTTCTTAATTGTCTCTTATAAAAATTAACTACATTAAAATTGAATACTCTGATAAGAAAATCTTAAAATCGGAGGACATCGAAAATCTGAGGAAAACATGAGTGAATTTGATTTAAATTCTACATTACTTAGTAATTCAAATAATAATCTAAATTAAATGTAGATTAACAGTTTGAGCGCATCATTATATAATATGTACCTAAGTATTAAATTACGTTAGTTTACATATTAATTTTACTAAAAACACGATGACTTTCTTTCGCGCTCGGTACAACAAACTAAGCATGTTTGTGGTACGTGGCCCGCGTCACTCGACCCCCCGTGAGTTCCCCTCCGTTACTATGCGAAAATACATTCGTCGCCCTACCGTAGGAAAAATTGTAATATTTTAAATTCGAGAAATATTGATTTCTTGTATTCGACTATTCGTTGTAGTCGAATACAAAATATATTTGAAGAAACTTAGGTTGGCCTTCAGGCAAAAGGGATCCTATCAAATGATAAACTTGACCTTGTATCTTAAAAGTAAGCATGAAAGGATCCTCTGATAATTGTTGAGCACCAAAGGATCATTTAAAACGGTTACCTATCTTAATCTCGAATTTTAATATTCCGAATATCATAATCCAGAAAACGTTTGGACATTTTTTCATAACCCCGAATTTTAAAATTTCGAAGTTTTGTTTGCCATATAATCGCAACTCCAAATTTCATTTGCCCATTTCTTCATTTGTACGACGTTTTACAATCCAGACGAATGAGTTCCAGACATACGAAATCTAAATGCACAAAATCCAGATGACCGTAATCCATATGCACGAAAGCCAGATTTTTAAAACACAAATTTTTGAAATACAGTTGATTGATATCCAGACAAACAATGTCCAGATTTTTGAAATTCAAATAAACGATATCCAGAAAAACGAAATCCTTCCAAGGGGTCGCAGCACGAACCTAACCTTACCTACTGAATAAATTTTAACACTTAATCCTTTCTGTTGGGCAAGTAAAACAATAGCGAGTCGGTTCTGGCACTCGCCGGCCGCTACCGCGGCACGCTCGCTTCGCTCGCTCGGCTCGTGCGTGAGGGTCGCGGTTCAAACCTAACCTAACCTACTGAGTCGAATTTGACACTTAAACTTTTCTGTAATGAGCAAGTAAAACAATAGCGAGTCGGTTCTGGCACTCGCCGGCCGCTGCGGTGGCACGCTCGCTTCGCTCGCTCGGCTCGTGCGTGAAGGTCGCGGTTCAAACCTAACCTAACCTACTGAGTCGAATTTGACACTTAAACCTTTCTGTAATGGGCAAGTAAAACAATTTACTTACTGGTAATGTTTATTTTCAGGTAATAGTAAAGGTATGATCACGATTGTATGGGAACCAAATAAAGAGATTATGAAAATCTGGCAATAGTTTATCTGCTATACGATTATATGGGAACCAAATAAAAAGATTATGAAAAGTTGGTAATAGTTTATTTGGAAAATGGTACGATGGGAAACAAAAAAAAGTATTCTGAGAATCTGGTATAACTATATCTGGATTATGAGAATACGGGAAACAAAAAAATACTTTTTAAAAATCTGGTTTTGGTGCATCTGGAAATTGATTCATCTGGGAAATTAAAAAATGAATTTTAAAAAGTTGTCATTCATAACATCTGTCTTTTAAAAGTTCTAACAACCGTTTTCGGGATTTTAAGATTCGGGTAATAGAAATTCGAGTTTTTAATAGGTTACCATTTAAAACGCACTACTATAAGAGCGAATATTGTCTAAGAACTGTTTAGATTGCACATGTTCCTCTAAAAGTAGTGATTTCAAAGGTTCTGGTGTATCTTCAAACGAAAGCCGACTCCTTACTCCTCTTTAAAGCATTACAAAAAGAACATACTACGTTAATATCGCCTATACAGAAGATGATCTATAATCAATTGTGAGGTTATAAGCAAACCCACTTTTATATTTGTCGGACCACACCACCGAATTCGTAGATTGATCTTCTATGTTTACCTCTAAGTCATTAAGACTCGAAATCTGTCTACAGTAAGACGGGCCTCTCGCTATTCGTCCGTTTCAAGAGACCAAATAGTTTCAATTCTTAATCTTTCATTAAACAAACTTATTAATCGTACTTGTCTCAAATAATCTTGTCTCAAATAATGGTAATATTCTCGTCCCTACTCTAGTCATTGCTTATGCTCATGTTCATCTTCAAGAGATCGAATAATATTATGGTGCACCCTATCATTTGTCAAACGGTCTTCATATTGAGTAAAAGTTTCAGATTATCGAGATAAAATATGCCATTTGCGGTCAGCTGTGAGACGTTATACCCTCTCAGTGAAGGTTTCGGTCTCACAGGATAGTACATGCCGTTCGCGGTCAGCTGTGAGCCGCAATTCTCGTTGTGAAGCGGTTTCAGGTTCTCGGCATAACACATGTTGTTTTCGGTCAATAGTAAGCCTCTTACCTCTAACGATCCTTGAGAACTCTTATTTCTCATTTTCTTAGCTTTGCTCGAATTTCGATATAAAGATTTTTTAGATTAAGTTGAAACGGACTGAGAGTGTTATACTTAATCATCAATCATCATCATCATCAATACATATAATAAAATTGTGGAAAAGCGATGTCTGTACAATGAAAATATGTAGAAAAAAATTAGCAGGTGTTATTATTAAATCGATCTTTAACCCAAAACTGTAGTTAAAAATTTTTTTGTCTGTTTGTATGTATGTTTGTGCACGCTAATCTCAGAAACGGCTTATCCGATTTAGATGCGGTTTTCACTAATGTATTGTGGTAATCTTCATTTAACATTTAGTGTTTAATTCATGTCAATCGGTTCATAAATAAAAAAGTTATGACAATTTATAAGTAATCACGGCGAACATTTGCTAAGGCATTCTATTGTACACTGTACACTGTACAGTGTACGATAAAACGTAATTTATCTGTTATACGCTACAGTTATTCCTTTACATGTCCAGATGATCATATCAAAATTCCCCAAGGGTTTGGGGGTAAGCTGAGGTAGTAGGGGGGGGCGGGGTCAAATTAACATTATGGTTACTTCTAATAGGTAAATTTTCCACATAAAATGTCCTTTAAATTATGTCGTATTATATTTTTAACCCCCGACGCAAAAAGACGGGTATTATGTGTTTGACTGCTATGTATCTCTGTGCGTGTGTGTGTGTGTGTCTGTCTATGGCACCGTAGCTGGCTAACAGGTAAACCGAATTAGATGCGGCTTTTTTTTTGTTAGGCAGCATATTTTCCGACGCTGGTTCTTAGATAAATTGTATCAAAATCGGTTCATCCACTTATTATACCTACATAGGGGTAAAAGTGGCAATGAAAAAAATGATAATATAATAATTTATTTTTAAAGATTGTCGGGAAGTTTATGAAATTATTTATTCCTTTTTCTATACACTTTTCTTCGATTAAACGGTTTAGTTACGTGCTCCCTCTCTCTCTCTTCAGCCTTTAGTTACGTGCGTGAGACAGGAAACATCTAATTTGGATTTGTTGCTGGATTTGATAAAAATTGAGTATCGATTAAGCTGATCAGTGGCTACACCATACATTATTAAAAACATTCATTTAAGAAAGGAAGGAAATAGAATTTGCTCCTCTCCCCCCCGGTTCCTAAAAAATAATATGACATAATTTAAAATAAATTTTACGTAGAATTAGTTAGGCATTTCTTTTTTGATTTTCGATATTATATACTAATCATAATTTTTAATTACAATATTATGTAGTAACTATTTGGTATAGGTTAGGCATTTCATTTCTTGATTTTCTTTAATAAGTTGGTACGTAAGTTTTTTAGCTCAGTTTAGTAAGAAACTTTAATAACAATTCTTTTAATTATTTATGGTAGTACGTATTTACTCAATAATTGTATGTTAAGTAGTAATTCAGCATGGGCGTAGCCACGGTGGGGCTGGGTGGGGCGCTTACCCTGGCTTTGATCTGGTAGGTACCAATTGTGAAGTGTTGGAAGAGTGGGCGTGGGCGTGGGCGTGGGCCTGGGAGTGGGCGTGGGAGTGGAAGCATGAAAATAAAAACAATTATTCTTGCCCCACCCTGAGCCCATGGTCATAGGTGCCATAGTCACTATTCCACGCGGACGAAGTCGCGGGCACAGCTAGTAGACAAATATAATCAGAAAGCTTTGAACTCCTAAGCTCAACCATAAAAGATAGACATTTATGATGTCGGGAGATATTTTTTATATAATATGGAGAACATTTCTTTCATACTTGATTTCTGTGTAGTTTTAACCCGTAGGTTGCACACGCGACGAAAGCTTAAAAATGGAGTTACTGCTCTGCTCACGAATATGAAAAATAATTGTACCAAGTTTCGTTTAAATCCGTCGAGTAGTTTTTGTTTCTATAACGGTTATACAGACAGACAGACGGACAAAAATTTTTGGCGTCAGTGTCGATCCCTAATCACCTCGTGATAGTTATTTATTCATATAATTAGATGCCAATTTCCATGTAACGTTAAATTCGACTATACAATAACTAACAGACAACACAGGTTACTCTCGTTTCCGTAAGTTGAGGCGGCTACATATTCGGTCCTCATAACTTCACTTTTTGTGAACGAAACGACAGCGCGGTTTAATTCGATGCCAACACCATCAAAAAAAGGAAATATTTTTAATTGTGAAAAAATATTATGATTTGTACACTATTAATACTATTTTAACATTAACACAAAATATAAGACTGTGAGTGTGTAAAAATAAATCCAGCTAGTTTCACATCAAACTTATGTTTTTAATTAGGTATACCTAATTAAAAACATAATTAGGTATACCTAATTAAAAACATAAGTAACATGAAAATATATTAATTACCAAGCAATAATCATACAGGTAAATACTGAACAAAAGTATTAACAGTCAAAGTATATTTTTACTTACAACATGTAAATGATGAAGGAATAATAATTATCAACGAACTAACCTTTTTGTATTATTGTTTATAAATATAAATTCATAAACAATAAATTTATAAAGAATAGAAAAAATTCGACCACTAAAGAATGCTGGTTCGAGTCCCGCCTCGTTATCGAATTTTTAAAACACGAAGATTTTTAAAAATGTAACCAATGAACACAATAAATATTAGATTAACTGTAATGGTGTCTAGTTTGACTTAAAATAATAAACATCTACCCTCACTTTTAAAAATGTAGTATATTCACAGTTCACACGAATTATAAGCGCACCTTATAGGGAAGGGAAGATATGGGTTAAAGAGTTAAATAAATAAATAACATAATTATATTTGAATTATTAATATTAATTTTTAACATTGTGTCCAGTAGTGTTAACATGTAAATTGATTTGATTTTTACGAAATCTCATAGATGGCGCTGTTTCAAATTTGTATACTAATAAATTCATTAAACTGATTCTCTGCCCAAATTACGTAAATGACATAGTTTTTATTGTGTAAAGCTAGATAATAGCATGGCTTACCCGAAACCAACATTTAAACATGAGTCTTTAGATTGTACGCTGTCGTAATACACGGAATACGTAAGAAAAAAAAAGGTTCACAGCTCCTCCCCCGGAGGTGATAGCATGATAATATGTTTAAAAAAGCCTCACTCGACCTGTTAGTAATATTCATGCAAAATTTGAAGTCAATCTATGCAGTACTTTTCGAGATTAGCCTGGACAAACATACAGACAAACAGACAAACAGACAAACAGACAAACAGACAAAAATTCTAAAAACTATGTTTTTGGCTTCTATATCGATTATAGATCATGGATTATGTATTCTTTTAAAAAAATATTCAATGTACAGTTTTGACTTTCCTACGATTTTATTATATGTATAGATTGTTCCGAACATTGTCGGTTTTATTACTTTTTTAATTAGAACGCTTGTTGTTTGCAGTACAGGAGCGGAAGTATTTTTAATCGACGGTGGTTCTCGAATCATGGTTTTTTTTATTTGGATAAAAGTCAAAGAACACCTTATTTAAATTCATGTATTCAATATTTATTTTTATTTTTGTAATGAATTTTTTAAAGCACGTTGAGAGGAATATTTCAAGGTCGTAATACCGTCACGTTATGGAGTAATGCGACAATTTTGGTATCTTTGAATCTTGCTAAAGAAGTTTCACTTCTGACACGAGTTCTCGGCACACACGCTCTTTTTATTATAGAGCTATTATACCATTGCTCATCATCATTTAGTTAATATTCTTTCAACATTTAAATAATAGGTTTCTAATTTCTATGTTACATATTGAAAATTACAAGTAAGCAAGTAAAACCGCGGGATTCGGTACATAATATAATAAATCCAAAATCTTGTTACGAACCACGTAATACGGTTTATCTCTCCCATATCACATCATCCCCGGGGGATGAGGGGAAATGCTTGTTTTTCGGCAAGCATAACCTTATCAGCATGAAAACATACATGCTTATTAAATATTTCCCCAGAAAAATCCTTTTTGCTATGATATCTTGTAAAACATGAAAATCAGCTCGGATATTATTTTTTAAAATATTAAATTATTTATTCAGACTGCGCAGTTAATTATTCTATTTTCGATGCGAGTTTAACAAGATTTAACGAGGGAAATAAATATCCTTAATTAATAAAATATTGGAAACTGTGCACTTAGGTTTATTATTATATATGGAAATCGTATAAATAAATGTTTCCCTATGCAAAATCGCAATTTATGACTTACATTGACAGAAATAAACTTCATATTAACAGAAGAAGAACAATATTAACAGAAGCGAAAAATAAATAAAGAAATAAGCTGAAAAACTTCAACCGCGTTATTTTTCAATATATTTCCAAACAGAATACAGATGTAACAATCATAATACAAGAACAATCCTAACTTCATTGTAAAAACAGTTTGTATGGATTCAAAGCCGTAAATACCTGCGTCCTGCACTCTGTAGTCACAAGGCTGAAAAAGGTTAAAAATACAATAGCCTTTGTTACAAAGGGTTAAACGGTTAAAGTAGAAAATACTTTACATATTGCAATATTCCAAGCCTTGTTTTAAACTCACTATTCACAATAACAACGAACCGTGGGAGCTTGTGAAAATGTTACATTCGGCGCCAAAAATTCGAAATTCGTTTTTGTTCTTTTTTTATTATATACAGCCAGTGTCATTCATAATTTAAATATTGAACTATATTTTGTTATGGTAACATTTATTAAGGTTTATTAAGTGTAAAAATATACAAAAAAAATCTTTTGTACATTGTAGTGAATGATAACGATTTTTAATTTTTAAATCCACTAGAGAAGCTGTTATTGTTACATTTACTAAAGACTACAGCTTTCATAGATATTAAGATGTATTATATTACTGATTTAAGTTAATTGAAAACAAACAGACGTATTAATTTTTATTGTAAGTATATTTATATTTTATCTATATCTTTAAATGTATTATGAAATTCACGCTTAAAAGAAAAAACATAGAGCATTCCAAAGCCGTTATAAGTAAAACAGAACGCTAGAAAGTAATCTTATTATGGCTGATAGGATTAACCGTTAGATAATATAACAATATTCTTGTAAAAATATCGTGAAAGATTAATCGCACCTTTCAACGGCAAAGCTATCAATAGAGCCGCCATTTTTTATACCTACTCCGTGTAAGAAATACACATGTTTCAGTTAATTAAGAAAAGATTTTATCGAAAGGTGAAGGTAAAATTGGTTATAATAAGGGTACATGTACCATGGCCTTTTCTTGGCCAAAAATAAATAATAAAAAAGCGTGTATGCCGAGAACACGTGTGAGAAGTGAAACTCAACTTCTTTTCAGAGATATACCAAAATCGTCGCCTAATAATTTCACGTGTGATTTAATGATTTTATATTGTTAACTATGAATTACTATGTGGCATTGTTTGTAGCAAGCAAAGAGTAATATAATAACATGGCAGCAAGTAGGTATAGGTACGTTTTGATTTAGAATACCTAAATAACATAATACAACAAAATCTATTGGTCTCCAATGAAAATATCTAGAAAATGAAACCTAGAAAATAGAAGCTTACAGAAATTCCTACACAATAAACCTATCGTGGAAATGGTTAATTTGCCGTAATTACACATAGTTTCAAGGCACTTTCCCGGTATTGTCATCGAGAGCGATTACATTGAATGTAGACGATATCACGCATGCCACATATGACAGTCGTTAAACTAATTAATTGTTAACTATATCAGACATATGATTTTTATAACATTTTAATTGATGTTTAAATAAGTACATAAAATCGTACATATTATCTGGATGATAAAAATACGTAAACGTCCTACTCTTGGTTTCACAAACTTTGAACGTATACAGTATTAAACTATCTGTGGTATACCTTTTTTTTTTAAGTGGGGAAATCTTGGTATCTGTGGTATACCTACACTTCAAAAGATATGTAAGTAAATAGGATTTTTATAGGTATTATAATCTTACTTATTGTTTAAAATAATTATATCACATACTCAACAGGATGAATTGCGTTTTAAGTACCTACGTACCTATTTACCTAAATAATTTTAGCCACGGTTGAAAAAGCTGATCCCGCCTATTATATTTTTGTATATACGAAATTTCATCCAGTTCCCAGCTTAGGTACCGTGAAATATAATCAAACAATATAAAAAAACCCCACGTTTTTAACAGGATTTGTCAAAACTAAAGTAAGTCAAGTGATACTTCAGTCGTCTGGTTCTGCTTACTCTATATACAAGTATTGTTTTATTTCCATTGTTGGCTTTTATACCTACTATGTATTAAATAAATATCAGGTTAAATACGTGGTAAAATGTTTTGTTAACAAAGTTGCGCACCTAGAATGGATGGAAAAATAGTCTATTTATGTATGTTTGTTACTTTTTCACGCAAATACTACTGAACCGATTACAATTAAATTTAGGAGCTCAACTCCCTGGAAAACACAGGTGTCCCAAATGTGGGCGCACCTGTGCATCGCGTATTGGGCTACATAGCCATCGTAAGATGTTCAGTAGATAGAGACTCCTTACCGACTACGATAATCGTCTGAAATAGACGTAAATGGCCAATGATGATCTAACGGTAACTTGGATTAACACATAGGATAGGTTTTAGGTAATAGTACCTATATGAATAATTTATACTTCGAAAATACAAAAGTGATAAGATATATAGGTAGGTACTGAATTATAACTGAGATTATAACTTATAAATTTCGTGTCAACACTCTTGCGAAAATCTATATTGTAGCCTGTAAGTAGGTAGGCATATCTACTAAAAATGTTAACTTTAATGTCTCTACTACCAGATCAGATCAACTATTACTATTCAAGAGCTTTTAGGCTCTTTCAAGAGTACACTACAATGTACATGGAAAAAAAATAAGTACTTGTTTCCTTGCATAAATTATAATGACCCTTTCTATTGTTAACGCATCACAGACAAAGGGTTGCTAAGGTCCATCATTGTGCTATAACAAAACATTTTCACTTCACAGTAAGTACTAGAAAATTTACTCTTACCTATCTATTGTTACAGTGAGAGGTAACTCTTTTTAACTCTTATTTTTATGGCTCTTCTAAGACGGATTTAAAAATTTTGTATTAGGTTTTAATAACCGTTAGGCTTAGTTTTCGTGAAAACGAAAATGAATTTAGAGTCGTGCTAATTGATTTTTAAGGCTTTTCTTTAAATAATTACCTAATTCAAGGACTAAAATATTAAATAATGTAATGTGAAATAGGTAATGAGACGAAATTAGATATGATATTATGTAAAAACTCTACGTTAGAAAAAATAAAGATAAGCAAATGAAAAACAAACATTTACTACTTATTCATTCTCACTAACAGTAAAAATTATGTTATGTTTCATAATTAAATGCTAATGCCTAAGGCTAATGCCTTATTGTAGGGAGCGCTCTATTTCATTCATACCGAACAAATAATGGAAAACTAAGTTATTCGGTAGAATTTAATTATTCACCTAAATAGGAAATTTATAATTTAGTAAAATATATGCTGTCAAATAATTAAGCAGCTATCCATAGAGCTATAAAGGCAGGCATACAAAAACCCGTAGGGTAAATAATTACCGACCATTCATATCCAAATTTAGATTTTTTAGATACCCGGATAAAATTGTTAATTACTCTAATTAATATACTGGCACACGAATGCTCGTTATAGGCTTCCTTTTAAGGCTTTTTCTTACACTTTTTAATTTACATATTTTCTGCTTGAAATCTCAAATGAAATCTCGTTTGTTCTTATAATAGAATTCATTTTGTTGGTGTTTAGGTAATAAATTCTGGGGTAAATGGACGGTACTTCATAATAAGTAGGTTACTACCTAGCGGTAGGTAATTTATTAAATTAACATGAGTAGATAGCTTTTACTTTAATAATTAATCAGGATCATATTCAAGTTTTCGTAATAGGTAATTGCAATAATAACTTAGGGGGCATTTACACAGCCTGCTGAAATGATTTGGCCAAGATTTATATGTCAATTATAGATAAAACAATGTATGTAAACATTCTGACATCGCACAATATAGGTGAAATGTCTTTAATGTAATAATTTAAACCTTTGAAGACCGCTGTATTGTACATTACATATTACATAAGTATCCTTTACATTATATTGAAAATTGTATCATTTTAACTAAAGCTGCGAGATCAAATAAACAGAAGCCACTGCGGCAAGCCATGTTGCCTCAAAATTATTGCGGTGTTACAACCCTCTTTAATTATATACACGGTTTTCCCAATAGATTATATCTACATTTGTAAAATGGGGTTGAAATATTCCATGTTAAAACTAATTGTTTCTGCCATAAATTGTTTTAAACTTATACCCTTTTATCTCGGATTTGTTTATTTTTGTTTAACTACTTGGACAGGGATTTTTCAAAGTGACAGTAGCTTAACTTAAGAAATAAAACGACATTTCAAAAGTAATTTTGTATTCTTTGAACCTAATTAATTGTTTCGCCAGCGGAGAGACGAAATATCTCTAGCCTCTTCTATAAATATAAATAAATGATTTATAACATGCCTATAAGGTTTTCCTTTTTTTTTTCCTTTTCATCTACATCCTTTTGCACTCAGTGATACACGCATGGCCTACACAGGTTTCACGTATATCTAATATCTAATCTTAATACTATTATAAAGGCGAAAGTTTGTAAGGATGTATGGATGTATGGATGTTTGTTACTCTTTCACGTAAAAACTACTGAACCGATTACTATGAAATTTAGCACACATATAGAGGGTAACTTGGATTAACACATAGGATAGTTTTTATCCCGGAAATCCCACGGGAACGGGAACTATGCGGGTTTTCCTTTGCAAACGCGGGCGAAGCCGCGGGCGGAAATCTAGTACATTATACTTGTATACGTAGTATATTATTATTAGTCTGTGATTATACATATCCTTGTTCCTGACTTTTAGTAGGTATGGAAATATTGACAAGTCCTACTAATAATCAATGCGAAAGTTTGTGAGGATGGATGTGTGTGTGTGTTTGTTACTCTTTCACGCAAATACTACTGAACCGATTACAATGAAATTTAGCACACGTATAGATGGTAACTCACAAACTTTCGCATTTATAATATTAGTAGGAACTAGGAAGTAGGGTAGGATAGAATGTAAAATTTTAAATAGATTAGCTTTTAGCATTATAAAGGCTTGTATGGTCGAACTTCGAATGTGCAAAGAAGTAGGTACCTACTTAGATTTAACTATAGTCAATAATATTTATTCTAGACTCATATCAATATACTCATATGTAGACATCAAGTAGGTAGAAAAGCATTTGTAAATTCAAAGCTAGCCTAGAGCAATTTTCTAGCTAAGTACCTACCTACCTTATATTATTTCGCTTTCATAAATATTGAACTTTATTTGCTCTCATAATAAGGAGAAACTATATATCTACTGTTTTATTCTGTAACCAAGCAAAACTGTATTTTGAGTAAATTATTAGAGAGAAGGTAAATAAATGTTCTATTATAACAATAATATTATCGAGATTAATATCTCGAAATTTCTCTGTTATTAATATTATACTAATCTTCCCGTTTGTTATGAGTAAATAGCTCATTAGAATTTATCCTCCGTTGTACAAATTGTTACAAATATTATCATATTTGTAACAATTTGTAATTGTTACAAATATTATCATATTTGTAACAATTTGTAAATAAAATTGGATAAATAATTTCTGTCTGTTTAGTCTGTGGTCAGTATTGCCATAATATTTATACTAACACTAGCAAACCTGGCGAACTCCGTTTCGCCACCAGAGACACCTTTTCTTTGCTATAAACCTCACGGAGCCCGAGACCTTTCCAACGAATGCAAAACCGGTGGAAATCGGATCGAGCGTTCTGGAGTTATAGCGTCAGGAAGGAAACCTTACTTACTTATTTTTATATAGTTTATACTAATATTATAAAGCTGCAGTGTTTATTTTAGTTGACAGAGCTAATCTCAGGAACTACGGGTCTGATTAGTTAGTCCATTTATCTAGGAAGGATATACTCTATTTATCATCACGCTAAGTCAGTATGTAGCTAGCGGAACAATGCGGGTAAAACCGCGGGGCACAGTTTATGATAAAACTGTATTTCTGTTAAATAACTCTACTTTTACTAAATACGCAGTCATTATTATTTCAATTAGATTTCTTTCAGATTAGTTCTTTATAGTTTGATTACGTTTAGGTACTGCCTTTTATGTTTGTATAACTAGCAGTCCTCAATATAATAAAAAAAGAATTACCGAAATCGGTCCACCTGTTCACGCGTGATGCCGTGACCGAGTAAAAGGGGTTTCATTTTTATATACCTACTAGCGGTCCGCCCCGGCTTCGCCCGTGAATCGTGATACATATTTACGTTTTCTCTACATAAGATCCATCCTCGTACTTCAAGGAATATAATAAAAAAAGAATTATCGAAATTGGTCCACCCATTCACGCGTGATGCCGTGACCGAGTAAAACGGGTTTCATTTTTTGTATGGATTCTATCTATAGCTTAATTATTTGCAATACAAAATTCTCTTACAAATTAAACCCGGGTTTAAATGATCTTAATGTATCTAGGAGCGGTTCGATACAGCATCCCATTTTCCTTAAGCATCCACTTTATACAAATTAGGCCAATCTCTTTAAGTGTGTTTTGAAATTAAATACATTTAAAAAAAATCCTCGATTATTATGAGTGTAATCAGTATATTAAATGGATGTCTAGAATCTTTATGAAGTTCAAAAGAAGTGATTGAAAATGATTATTTTTTGCTACTTATGTACTTACTTAATTAACATAAGTTTATTGATTTAAGTATCATTTAAATAAATCTTTCTATTTTTATAGCAAAAAATCAACCGCTATAAATAAACGCGGAATCCTGATTTTCAAACAATAATTAACTCCTTATGTAAAAGTTATTACTAAACTTAGGGCCGATTTTTCAATCCTTTGTTAAAACTTATTCATCGAATATTGTATTAAACAACCATTTTAAAAATTTGTTACTTGCCCACTTTTTGACAGGTTTTAGGTGACATCTGTATATTATTGTGTAATACATACTTTTTTGGACGGATAAGATTTAACCAAGGATTGAAAAATCAGCCCTTAAACGAATAAACATTCTTAACGTGGCCTGTATTACCTGCAATCCTCTAGTTTACATAATATTATAATATAGCCTGCAGGTTGCAATAATATACTAACCTTTTTTTTATGAACAGTCCAAAATTAAACCTTACTCTTCGAAATAGACGATTTTAAAACATCAGCAAAAGCTAAAGCTACCAACCTTCGCATACATTACGCTAAATGGTTCATTGTTAAGTACCACCACATACTATAGGTATATGTATGTATGTCGTAGACCTTGAAACGAACAGCCCGAAAAGTTGGAATGCAGCCAAAAAGGCAGCTCTACCCGGGCTACGTAGCATCGATTCGAGAAATAGGAAATCTTATTTAACCCACTATATTAAGCATTTCCCGACAGTCACTAAGCTGGCTGTATTTGCGATTTACGATATTGCATTTGGATAAACTATCAACCTTTTTTATTTCAGTTTATGTTGCCTATTTCATGTTATTTTTTTCAGATTTTCTTATCTCTATTTTGCGCATAGTTCGTTGCTTATGTAATGAAGAAATGAATAAACTGGAATCACTAGATGCTTGTCTTATTATTATTTTACATTACAGGTAAATAAAGCAGCTATTGTATTGAAAATAAATTATATTTGAAGAAATTTGTATCTACGAATGACTCTACATATTTGATTGACAGCACCAATTATTTTTTAACGTAACTTTGATGTTGTTTCTGTACTATCGGACAAAATTATTATTTGAATAAGCAGAAACAAAGCTAGAGACAAATAAAATATCGTCTAAAATACTGCAATTCCATCATAATCAAATAGTTTTCAATAGTTGGTATTTTAGCATAAATAATAGTGTATACGTAATGGTGGCCATCAAACTTATGTTAATACTACTCGCGCTTGAAGTTGCAGTCTAATAATAGATATATTATTCTTTTATGAGAGCAATAATAGAGAAAACTTAAGAATCACAGTACTTGAAATAAACTATTTTTATAAGAATAGGTGAATAAAGAGACTACACTGACTATAAATAGATTTTAAAATATCGTTTTTGAAACTATAAGAACGTTGAAAACTAAGTAAAAATCTAGTGTAGGTATAATGTTGGAAAACTTACAAATATGATTACGAGATACTTTATTGTAACATATCATCTTCTATTAAAACAAACTTCTACTAACAATAGGCTATTGAAGTTTAATATAGAATTTTCATTTCACGCAACCTACGGACTGCCGCATACCGGCGTCTTCAATACATAGTACATATATAATACTATGATATAAGTTGAATACGTAATGCATTTTAGGAAGCGACCCATATCCCTAACCCTACATTGTCTATCCTGTAATCCTATCTGGGATTTACACCATGATTTCTTACTTTTGTTGTAGAGAGAGCATCGAGTGTGGCCTTCAGCTAGACAAGATGATAAAATGTACAAACTATGTCTTGTAAGGATACAATTTTGTCCTAGTTTTATGTGGCGCGTATTTATTGTTTTGTATATTTAGAAAAACTATTTAAACTTATAGTTATAGGTTTAATGGTATATAATGTACATGGTAAATATTACTAAAATAGTTTTGCTTGCATTTATTGTTATGTAGAGCAAGTTAAAAATCATGCAATAAAGTTGTATCATTTCTTATTAAAAAGGAAGAATAAACGCATACGCATTATTTTTTTGTTTTATATGGCAGGATTAAGCGAATTGTATTAGGTATATTATGACGTAATGCCACAGAATAATGTAGAGTAACCACATACAGTAAAAAAGCAATTACGTACGTTATCAACTTCGTACACCCACTGTTATGGTTAAATTATACGATATATCTCTTTTACTAGCGTATGCATACTTCAGCACAAACTACATTGATATTAAAGCGATTAAAAATAACGCATATACGACTTCTCAATTGCACATCTAAAAATAGTGAAAAGAAATCCAATTATTGATTAAACCTTGATTAAACTTACCAATTGGTTGTGTCCGCTGATTATGACAGAGTCTCTGCCATATCAATTCGGCGTGTAATTTGGAAACACTGGGGTATTTACAGTTTATTTACGCGGGGTGCCGTGGCGGGTCTGTGCGGGCTAATGTCACACTGTCCGCCGGCAGTGCGGTGTGCGCGTGCGTGCCGCGGATTGGCGGCACGGCGGTCGATAGCTGCTATGATAAGGTATCGCCGAAGGCTGCGCCCTCATGGTGGGTGACATTGTAAAAACGGGGTAATGTTTAGAAACGAGGTCACCGGTTTGTATAAGCCCGCGTTTCCGGTTAGTGTTGCTGTCTATGAATGGGTTGCAATTTTGAAATTAATGTCTCATAATCTTTATTGATAAATGAGTTGCTATTTTCCAAATTAATTTTAGCAAACAAATTAAGGTATAGTAATTTTGTTATCAGGATATAAAGTAAGATTTCAGCTACATACTTACTTCTATAAATATCACCATCTAGTGAACGATGCTGTAATTTTTTGAAGGCTTGCCTTTACTTTACGTAGAGTCTTACGTAACAGAGTTTAACTTACGTTACGTGACTCTACAGTCAACGTCAAGTACAATTTTCTTACTTTTACTTATTAATTTTTGTATGTATTATATTCTTTACTATTGTATAACTGTATTCTGATATTTTTTTGTTATAAAGATATTATAATTTTAAAAATACAAATTTTAAAGATGTAGAGACAGAAGTAATTGTATTAAATTATCTATGCTTAACTATTCCTGGAACAATTTTATACTTAATCTGAATATTTTTATAGAAGCGGATTTTTACACATT
>CAJQZN010039650.1:0-10922 GCA_907164685.1 Colias eurytheme | reverse complement strand
AATCAAATGTAGAGATTGTCGAGACGTGTGAAGTGTTGTATTTTTTTAATATTCCCTACTATATAATTATTTTATAATCAGCGTAAACAGAACGCTATTGTATAAATATTTGGGTAAGGGAACTAGTTCATTGAACTTTTATTATATTGGCGTGCTAAAAACGTCTATAAATATTTTTCTGACTAACGCTCGAGTGTAAATGGTGAAATGTTTCAACTGTCCTGAATTTCCTGTCTGGTTCAATTAGTTTGCGTCGAATCCCTGGATCGTTGGTCGTGAAATCAGATGAATAATATTTAATTGTGTTAAAAATGACCCGAGGTCCAACTATAGTACGTGTAGCGCCTAACAGTGGGGGCGGTAGAGGAATTAAGTGCTGCTGTTGTCGATGTTGCGAGTGCCTCAATCTTGGCTATATGACAACGCAACATGGTTTAATTAAATTGGCAGAAGCTGTAAGTAAAAGTATTTTTAATAAAATTTATAAAAGCATTCATAACTTATAAATATTATACCTTTTTTTAAGTGGGGAAATCTACGTTTTTATTACTTTGTTTGAGATAGTACCTACAATATTTACTACGTATAATATAATACGTAGGAAATACAAATTATTTTATAGTAAAATAGTCTAATTGAGATAATTTGTCGCTTTTAAAATCGGATTGTTAATCTATGATTGGTGTTTTTAGTTTTATATTAGCAAAATTGTGTTTTTGTGTTCTAAAGCGTTATTAGTCGAAAGGAGAGAAAGAAGTGTAAATACGACTCTATCAGAATTGTTTATACACATTTTGAAAACTGTGTAGCTATTGTTCACATACGTCGCTTATATCTATTGTTCATATATAATATATGTATAATTGTCTCATGTTCTCCCGATTTCTGTGTAATTTTCATACCGAAAATTCATTGATAAAATTATGGAGTAATGTATCACCCCTAATAAGGTTCTTTTAAAACCACTTAAGAATTATTGTACAGATAAGAAATATGTTAAATTATAAAGTTCAAATTTATATTCGATTATATAGATTTCTGTTATTTGAATTTGTTAATAATTTACGTTAGTTTTTATGTTTCATTTTAACAGTTGCTCGGCTCGCTCTGTCAGAGTCTCCTTGTAAAGTACGGTATGTCCGAAGCCAGCAGCATGGGATCAGCTTTCCACGGGTTTCTTACGACAGCATCAGCGTGCCTCCTCACCACATCGATACTAATCGCTTGTTATGTTCTGTCATCCAACTCCCAACATTTAATACGACAATCCATTTTTGTGAGTATTCATGTTTTTAAAATAATTGATTTTCAATCGCCTATTTTTATTTCGTAGCAATTTTTTAATGAATTTTAATAAAGAGAGGCATCAGGCTAACATCGGCTACATGATTCCCGTTATAAAAAGGTGTCCTAATTGATTGAAACGACAGAAATAAACTCTACAGAAATAGACATAGTTATGGTAGGTCACTGGAACGTACCACGTGTTAGAAAGTTTATGTGTGGGGAAAAATACCTATTATAGGTATATCAATAGACTTTATTTTGTGGCGGTTTATCATTATTCCTATATAGGTAGATATAATATAAGACAGAATTAAAAAATAAAACAATTGCTTGATAAAAACTACTGAAAGTTACAAGTTTTTTGTTCTTAAAATGGCTATTAAGACAGCATTATACTACCTAAATCTTGAATTGCATAGACATGTAATAACTACTTAGTAATCAAGAACAAGAGACACAGATTTCGTAATGTATTCATTCAATTCATAGTTGTATTATACAATCCAATTGAGTAAAGTATATACCTACTTACAGCTCAACACTTAAAATTCTATTTATATGTAGGTAGGCACTTTGTAGTTTCTGATACATTGATTTGCGTAATGTATTAAAAAGTGATTGCTTCTTTAACGCGATTTCATCGATGCAATCTAAGGAAATGAAGTGCATAATAAGTAATAACCTTAATAGCGTAAGCCGGTATTGTTGAAATTGTTTGCTAATTACGGATGCTACTATATGATGATAAAACGGTAACGTATGGAATCAAGTTATTTTATAGATGAGGTAAGGTAACGGCACCAGTGGTGGACAAGCATCCAGTAATGGACAAAATAAATATTAAATTTAAATATTAAGACCAAAATTAACGTTATATAATTTGGCAATACTTAAAATAAAAGTTTGGTTCATAAGCTATCAAAATACGACACTTCATCTTATTCGGCCAAAACGTTTGAAGATGGCAGAACGTTATGTTTAGTTGCTGCGACTCGTTTCGAAGAAATCCGTTTTTACTAAGGAAATCCTTAAGGAAGTGAGGCCACAATTTTGGTTATAAGAATTTTTGTATAAATATTAGCAAAATTTGATATTACTTTTATTTATAGTAGTTAATTGTATGAAATATTACACGATTTAGTATCATGATAGGTTATGTTGTTTAAATAAAATTCTTCAGTGTCCATAACTGGATTTAATTCTATGGATATATCCATTTATGGACATATGTCGAAAATAAACTTTTTTTAAAGGTATTAATTACATGCCCTTTTCTGTATTGTCTTTTCATTCTGATTAATAATATACCTATCACGACCATTTCAAACAAAGGGTTCCAATATTGTACAACAATTGTCCATGACTGGATTTGCTTTGGTTCCTATAATGGACATTGACATTTTTTGTTAAAATTACACTAATGGGTCCAACAACATAATATCTATCTACCCATGAAGAATATATTTTAGAAAAAATGGGTCATTATGTGCTGTGCGACTCGTTCTCGGCTTTATTCTCTATTACTGCGTAGAGAAGTCGCATACTTATGCGTATTGTAACGCATCTATCATAGAGAGTTCTCTGATGAACTGTTTGGATCGCTGTCTGCTGCTAAATTCCACCACCATATAGCACACACGCTTAAATTTCATCCACACCATCTTGACAACAGTTTAAAAAAAGCTTTTTGCCTCGTGCTACAATTTGGAATCCATATCGATGGACCGATCAGATTAAGGCTGTTGGCGGATTCAGATTGGCGATTCACTTCACGAGTGTAGCGGAATGCCAGGAAACAGAGAGATATGGCGGAATATCGTGAAGCGGGTAACATCTACCCCCCCAAACCTCATGTTGACCACGTTCGCTCTGACGAGAGTGATATGACGAAGAAGAAGAAGTCCCAAAATGGATG
Source organism: Colias eurytheme (assembly GCA_907164685.1). Taxonomy (NCBI): domain Eukaryota; kingdom Metazoa; phylum Arthropoda; class Insecta; order Lepidoptera; family Pieridae; genus Colias; species Colias eurytheme. The sequence goes on along the minus strand of CAJQZN010039650.1, from coordinate 7,720 downwards.
GAATGGCAGTACTTTTTTTAGTTATATTTTTCATCCCTGACTTATTGAGAAAAAAACCCATATTGGTGTTTCTTAACGGACATAACTCGTATTTAACGATGCATTTGTCAAATTTTTGCCTAGAAAATGGAAATTAAGACTGTTTTAAATATTATAACTATGCAAAAAAATTAATAAGTACTATTTTTTATAAATACATCCCCGATTTATTATATTCCAATCATCATTTTCAAGATTCTATTGATAACTATAAGTCTTCTCCAAGTGTAAATAACTGGAGAAAAACATTAGGTACAGTCCATAAATGGGTGTTCATAACTGGATGTTGTCCAAAACTGGGTGTCCATCATTAGATTTTTACTGTCCATCACTGGTGCAAAAAAGTGGTTTTTTAATTTATAAATAACTTCATTATTTATGCACTGTAATCTTTTTTCTAACATTGGTTACGTTAAACTAACATTAAACTAAAGGTATAACTTAACAATATCCAATAAAGTTAAAAAACCTACGAGAAATATGCAAAAAACTTCAATTTTTTCCTTAATCTGTACAAGACTGGTGCCGTTACGTTAGTTGCCTGTCTTGGGCATTTTTATGTCTTAATTAATATTTTTTATAGCGAAGGGATGTAATATCAATTACTATTTTCGATCATAGGAATACTAAATCAAGGCATAGAATATTTATTTATCTGCAGAAGGAGAGGAGAATCAATAAAAAAGCTAGCTCTATCGAACTCGTTATAGAGGCTCTTTTAACATCAAAGAGGCGATGTAAAACATTCTAAGTTGCTTTTTCGCATTAATTGTAGACAAAACAATAATAATTAATTAATAACTATACCTAATACAAAGAGGTCTAAGGGACACATAGGAAAAGTATCTATATTTTTTAGACAAGTTTGGTAGAGTGAATAAAAAAACCACTCAAATGCTTTTAATCAACAAAATTATACATTATAAGTACATGAAATATTTACTTATATAAATAATATTTAAGACTACGAACGTAAGGAAGGTAGGTACCTGAGTCATTTCAATTGAAATTGAAATGACTTAGGTACCTTCTTGTAAAAATCGAGTGAGTAATAATAAGCTGATAACGAAATAAAAGAACAAGGTCATTGTAGTGCGGTAGGTTTATTTTTTAGAATACAAGGTAGCTTGTAGCAATTTCTTGTGAAAATTACTATTACAAAGAAGCTAAATTAAAATTATTCTAATTTTAAATTGACAAAATATGTAGATATTATAACTAGTGACTGTAACAGAATGTTCAGAATAAAAATAGTAACTAATTAAAGTAATGACAAATTAGAACAGTTAAATATTAATTAATAATATACGTTATATAATAATTAATAATACGTGCTTCATAACTTTAAGTATATTATTTATAAAACGCCCGCATGGGGCACAATTACTTCTTGTACGACGGTCCTCCTTGCTGCAATGCTCCTCCCTGGCATCTATCCATTTACCATTATAATTTTATAATTATCAACAGATATTTTCATCTAAATCAGTATACTATATTTAACATTGTATGTATACGTTCTTATGTTTCAGGAATGTGTATTCAACGCGGTGGCATGTTTCATGTACTTGTCGGCATCCTCTTACATGGGCGTGGCTGTTAACTTATATCTATACCCTCGGTATGCGCTTGTCAATATGTATGCTGCATACCCAGCTATGACTGCCGTGTATGTAAGTACTTGAAAAATCGCATTTTTCTTAATCTATCGATTGCATGAAGATACTGTTGATAGAGGGAATGAAAGAAAAACATATTTCTGCTGACCCTGCTAAGTAGGCAAAGGAAATAGGCAAAGTGCAAATATCTATAATAATATCATAAAGAAGAAATATTTTTAGTATAGATAGGTTAGAATTTTATTTAAAAACTGCTGGACCGATAAAAAACAGCTACACCTACATAGAGCTTTTTTCGCGGTTAAACCCAGGGTTGGCTGGGATAAGAGTCCTTCATCTTCAAACCAAACCAATGAAGCATAAAACTAAGCATTTAATTCCAAATGTTTAATATTTTTAGGCATACAATAAATAATACGCACCTTCTTATCGCTACCTGAAGCATCCGATTTATTTTTATCATAATAGTTTTTTCCAAGAAATGTCGCTTTGTAGTCTAAAACCAATTAAGTAAGTCATTGTGATTAGTAAAAATAATGATCAAAGGAAATTTTATTTTTGTGAGCTAAATAAATGTCAAAAAATAATTATGTTTGTAGCAATATGAAATGGGAACAAATATAAATTTATTTCTGAACGCAAAGTTTTTATAATTTACTATAGCGGTCCTCCCCGGCTTCGCCCGTGGTACAATATTTACGTTTTCTCTTCATAAGAACCATCCTCGCACTTCAAGGAATATAATAAAAAACGAATTATCGAAATCGGTCCACCCGTTCACGCGTGATGCCGTGACTAAGGAAAACAGGTTTCATTTTTATGTACATATAGATATCATAAAGTTATTAGTTTTTAACACAGACCTCTCTAGTCGTATAATTTAGATAAATAGTATATTTTTTCTTTACAGTATATTGGTGTGGTGGTCGGGATAGTACACGGAGTGGACGCATATATATCATATAAGTACTATAAAGGAATTCGATGATTGCTATTCCTTAATTATTAATATGTACTTCATTCCATTGCATTTAGTTTTCTGTACCTTTTATAATATACTTTTATTTTTACCGCTCTACATTGAAATTACAGCGTTGAAATTATGAAATTCTATTAATACATGGAATTTAAATTATAATAGTACATACACAGTTAAAATATTGTATTATATTGTATAGATGTATAAATACGTAATACATTTTTATATGTTTGTAATGTATTATTATAATATTATGGACGAAAGTAAATTAGTGAAAGTAAAGTTGCCTTGTAAACTACATAATATTAGGTATTATTCGTTTTAAACTGAATGTAAAATTGTTTAGTGTCTATACTTAATACTTATTAAATAAAATTGTGTAATTATATCTAACTCTGTATTTTATTTCAGACTTTATCCATTAAATTTAAAAATTATTTAACTGTTTCCTTAGTTATTTCATTAAATTAAATTATTATGTACAATTTTGTAAACGATTGCTTGTTTAAAATCCAGTGGAATCTTACCATACGACCTCATCAAGATTTTTAGCCTTATAATTTCCGGTTCGAAGAAAACGGACATTCTAGACGGAATGTTGAGGTATCAATGTGATAAGCGTCCGGTCGGTACCTGGCACGAATTAATACCGCTTGACACTTGTGTGCTGCAGTTTAGTTTAGAGTTAAACAAGTACAGGAAATGTTTGGACATAAAGATGAGATTACCCACTTTATTCGTGTATATATGTCTCATATCAACAACGCAATTACTCAATAAGGAAAAATCAAAGTTTTCCTTCACTGACATAGCTAGGATCAAGGATCTTAAAAATTTATCTTATTTATATTATAGTATATTCTGTGACTATGGTCTCTGAGTTCCTATTAAATAAATAAGTTTTCTTTAATTTTTTTTAATCATTCAAACAGAACAGAAAAATATATAAACTGTACACAAAACAGGCTTTATATTATCTTAATGTGTAATTAATACGTTATGAGTTGTTAGTCAGTACATTAAACATTTGTTCTCGGAAGGTACAGGTTATTCATTATCTTATACTAGTAAGTACGTAGTACATACTACATAGGTAGAGTCTAGAGATGGTAAACTCCGTACAAAGCGATTATTTCAATCTTGTTATGACCGTTTACAATGGGTTCGTACGTTATACTTTTAGCTAGATATAGAATCCAAGTCCATTCGGAAATTTCTATCGTTCGAAAAAATTTCCATTATGAATAGCTAATGTAGCCACGAAATTAAAAGATTCGACAAACGTGTTTATCGGTTTTGACAATTTGGTCATGTCATTAATTCTGTAACTCTTCCCAAAAACATAATATGTAATTATTAATTGAATTTCCTATAAACATATGATATTAGGGATTTATAAACATGTATAATATTATCCTCAGGGTAGAACGTGATCGCTAAAGAAATGCATACCTCTACGCGTATTGATTACCTTTTATTTTTTTATTTATATCTATAGCAATTAATTATTTAACTCACTTATCTAAATGCAAAGAGAATCTAAATCGTATTATTTCTAAATATGCTATAAAAAGATAATTATAAAAATGTTTTGCAATCATGTTTGCTTGTTTTCGTCACCAGTCTCGACATCCGCTGCCGTGAAAGTGGAACGCCATACCGACGAAGCCTGCCAACACTTCGGCTATGCAAACACAAGTCAATTAAACTCGTTCTCCTAGATAACTGAAGATAATGGCTTATAAATGGTTTTTGATGTATTATTATGCATTCACGTAGGTTAATTGCGGTTTTTGGTTTCTCTCCAAATTTTATAAAATTGTCTTTATATAGTTGATCATTACGATTAATTCACCACATAGACTGCGATTTGGATTCTTCACGCTATTTATTGTCGATATAAAAGTTATTGAATTATTGTAGTTGCCAAGACATTAAATTATTGATATCAAATTATTGCTAATAAAGATATGATTTTTAAATAACAAAACATTTTACGAGCCATCACAGTTGTGAAACGGTAACTAAGTGTTATGGTTGACATTTTAAATATTCTTCTCAAAGATATAACGGATCTTAAAAAAATGTAAAAAAAATTTGCCCATTATATTATCTAGCTAACTCTTAGAGCATTAATAACCACCCTTCTTAATTATTAATACAAATAATGTGTCTATATTGTACAATGTGCACACAAACAATAGATTGACGTGTTATCTCTGTGACGATTAGCAGAGAGGGGCGGTTCATAGATATCTAAACATTGTACTTTTCTACATGACTCATGGGGCTTTAGCCTTGTTAATGCGCAGTCAGTTTACAGTTACATTGTTTGTTCATCAATTATACTTGACATCTATAAAACATTAACTTATTCTATAAACGCAGCAACTGTAATTGATTTCACATTTGATTCAACTAAATAAACGAAAGGCTTCGTTTCGTAATGCTGTGATCTTGTCGGATACAACCTAACAGTGAGAGACGCGCCTTGGAGCGCTGCGCATGCGCCTACGAACGGCGCAAATATGTGGCAGTTTGGTTCAAAAATCTAGGATATAACGTTACCTGTTTGGTGTGATAATTGTGTTAAAATAAGTGCCAGCAATACTTGTTTACGAAAAGAATTCATATCTAGAGTGGAAAAACAAGCGTCTCTACACGTAAGTTCGAGAAAATTATTTTAGCAGTTAGGTACTTCAATATTGTACCTGAGACTTGTGTCGAATCGATTTTCCCGCATTCTTGTGACATTGAATATGTTTACATTGTACATATCATATAGATAATTATAAAGATATTTATGGTAGCACAAGAAGGATACCTACATTTGATAGTTTCCCTTGTGCCAATTACATATTTTTAGTTTGGCCTACTTTTTCTTTTTTTAATCACAAGATAATCATTATACTTAATTTATTGATCTTGTACCTACATATCCTAACATCATTATTAAATGTATTCAGTACTGAGTTATTTATATGAGTTACCTGTAAAGTACCTTGTGAAGTAGATATCTACCTTGAACAAAGGTTGTCAAGATACAAAAGGTGATATGGCTAAAATGTACCTTAAGGGCCATCGAGTTGGGCAACCAAAATTTTTTTGGAGAAAGGTCTGTGCCTAAGTAACTGACCCGTAAAATCTTAACCGGCGGAGATTTATAGTTTTTTAGAAATTAATTATCAAAGTTTCATAATTTTTCATACAATTTCGAGCAACCATCTTGACATTTGTTTTTTTTGTTGCGTTTCGTTTTTGCAAGTACAATAATTCTTGTAAAATGTAATTTTTTTCAATGATGGAATATTATGTATTCAATATTAAGCTGCGAAAGTCCGAATCTAGCTAAAAAACGTTACGCTAAAATAAGCATTGCATTATCATAAGACTTGCCACAGAACCGAAGTTGTCAACCCCGAATTCCACGTGGTCTTGTCTGCCCTACCCCTAGAGTGTATGTAAAAAGCCGGAGGCGCGGAGGGAGAGCAGCCCTCGCCCGCCGTGACAAAGCTCGGGAGCCGTGCGGAGCGGAGCGGCTGAGGCTGGTCGCTGAAGGCGACCAACAAGCCGAAGCTGCGAAGCGGAGTACGGGCGACCGTGCTTTGTCACGCAAGGGCGGAAGGGCTGCACTTCCCGTAGCACCGGAGCTAAGGCAGTGTCTGACACAATATAAAAATCGATTTCTGAAAAATCGATTTTTTTCAAATTTGTATTTGCAATGTAAATATAAATCCATTTTTATGTAGCCCAAGAATGGTACCATAATATACAATCTCTGGGATCTCTTATCAGTAAAATCAGGAATTTTTTTAGTTCAGGGAATTCGATAATATTGTGAGTACATTCAGTTAATTCTAAATATTTTTTTTTTACCATAAAAGAAAAAATCGAAAGTCGATTTGAGATCGAGCACACCAATTGGGTTAGCCCGCTTTGAGTAGCAGATCTGAATCGGAGCACCCCAACTTGAGTCGATTTAGGTTACATTGAGTAGCATATCCGAATCAGAGCACCCCGACTTGAGTCGAGTTAGGTCACTTCGAGTAGCAGATCCGAATCGGAGCACCCCGATCCCACGTGGTCTTATCTGTCACACAACTAGAGTGTTTTTGTAAAGCGAGGGGGCGACGAAGCGAGTCTTCTGGCGAAGCCCACTCGTTTCCCCCTCCTTAAAAAAGTTTACATTTTCTCCCGAAACTATTAAAAAAAATGTCAAAAATTACTGTATTTTATGTTGTATTCTTATCCCCCCTCCTTTTTCCAACCCTCCCTGCCAAATCTCTTCTCCATTACCCCCTTTTTCCTATTACATTTCGTAACATAACCTCAAAAATTGTTTTGCATTTTTCTCGAAAAGGGGGGGGGGTTCCGCACCTCCCCCTTCACAGAGGGGGTTCCTCTCCCCCCTCCTCACCTCCTCCCCCCCTTTAACCCCCCCCTCAACGGCCCTTAAAGTACATTTTTACCGGTGATATTATCACATAAGAGAATTGGAGGTCTCAAAGGGGATTTATAATTTCTTTACTACTTTAAAATACAATGGAACAGCAAACACGATTAGCACACTGTGCAAGAAGAAAACCTTGTTTTGTTTTTGTCGATAAGTGGACAAAAAACAAACTACGAGTTTTCGTTAGTTCGATTCTATGTACAACACGGCAGAGGCGCATGTATTGGCGGAACACACATTGAGCTGAATAAACTGGATAAGAATGGCAATTAAATGTTATTATTTTTCCATCGCATATTGCACATTCATGGAATGACTTAAATTTTCTTATAAGAAAGAATATGGGAACTGTGGATGATCATAAGCCGATACGAAAGAATAGAGCCTGTAATACGAGCTGACGAAAAATGGTTATGCGTTGAATTAGGATAATAATTAAAAAAAAAAAATTGACAAAATAAATGACTACCCGGGCGAAGGCAGGATGAGCAGCTAGTTCATAATAAAACGTGTGTAATAACACATCTCAAAGCACATCGGTATTAGTTATTACTAATGTAGCAGGTATAGGTACCAATATAATTAAATAATTTGGAAAATCCAAAAGTGCACGCCTCATAATTTTTTTTT
>CAJQZN010039649.1:28307-47377 GCA_907164685.1 Colias eurytheme | reverse complement strand
TTTACTGTTTAACTTAGAATAATTTACTTGAACAAATAATATAAAAAGCTATGTATTTACTGTTTAACTAAGAATAATTTACTTGAACAAATAATACAAAAAACTATGTATTTACTGTTTAACTTAGAATAATTTACTTGAACACTATAAATGTAAAACTATGTAAAACTGTATATTTATTTAAGGAAATAAAAAGGCATTTTTATTTTATTTATATTATGAATACTTAGAAAATAACCTACAATTGAACAATTCCCTTCTAGAATCCATTCTCAGATATTTTATAATCCAGTAACTCTTTTGACAGAAACTATGAAATAATAAAAACAAAGCATAGCAACATTGTTGCTAAACATCTCATCTTGATATTTCTGACATACAGCGTATATAGGTACAAGACTTACATATAAGTAACTAATTGTTCCACGTGAAATAAAAAATGTACCAATATATTATCATGTGCAATATTGTGCGTAAACTATCTTGATACTAAAGCAGCGTACACAAGCCTGTGTCACGTCATAACGCTATAATCTAAATACTTCATATTACCTACTAATTCCAGCGTAGATTTTGATGTTCAGGCTTGACAACGCGTAATCAAATTTCGATGTAAGCTTGCCTGATCGTGTACTGAATTTCACGAATACCCCATACCTATTTAGAGTACACACTCCCAATTAAGAATCTGTTGGACCTCCGCTTTGCACTTAATCATGACATGATTGGAAGCATATTTACAGCTTTTGTGTCAGATTGCACGGAAACAATACCAGCGATTTGATTAGCAATGGAGAATGTATGGAACACAAATTAAGGCGTGTATTGGAATGTTTTCTGTAAATTTTGATCAAATTTTGAATTTAATGTCGAGGTTGTTTTAACATTGTATTGTAACGTCTTTTTATTAAGTACTTATTATGTTTTTTTTCTTTCAAGAAGAGCGCGGTGTAATAAATTCATCTGTTATAGATATATTTTCTTGAATTAAAAAGACAACACGGCACATGGCAAGGCACATGAAATAGGATATTAACCGGCAGCTCTTCACGGACTACGATCACTATTTACAGACGTAATATTACAAGCCAAAACAAAGCTGCACCAGGTTTGTTTATTTGAGAGTTAATATCGTCATTGCAAGCAAAGTTGAATATGTGTTTTAATTACAATATTGCTGGCTGCGTAACATTAAACTCACAAATCATGGTTAGGGAGCCAGGTGCAAATTTGGTTAACTATTTCCTCTCAAGAGATAATTCGTCAGACGCATGAGAGTATAGTATTATAAAGCCTCGTGAACGTCAGCTGGCGCTCGGTTGGGGGGGTGAGCGGTGGTAGCCTCCCACGCACATAGGAAAAAAAATACATTCATTCATTCATTTCCTCTCAGCTAAAAATTTGTCAAATTGTAGCTAACCCAATATCTCAACGAAAAAAAATAGTCAGCTGGTTACAACATGGTGTATTATACGTCAGCTGGTGTCTCGAACATGAAAGTTAAATTTAAAGAAAAATTTATTTTCCGTTATTTCCTCTCAAACAAAAATTTACCTGATGATAGCTTATATGTAACTGTGGATAAATATATATGTCAGCTGGCTGTATCTTGGTGGAAAATCCGTCAGCTGATACGGGAGGCTACAACCGCTCTTCCCCCCAACCGAGCTCCAGCTGACGTTCACGAGGCTTCATAATACTATACTTTGATGCATTTTATTAATTACCGCTTGAGAGGAACTTGGTCATAAAATCTGCTGCTGGCTCCCGGACCATCAAGTAAACAGAAACATGATTGCATGTCGTATTTGAATGTTCCGAAATTCTTTCACAAACTCGTGTGCATCGGACTTTAATAAAGTATATCAGGAATTCATAATCCTGCTATAAAATTTATTTTCTAGTTATTATTAGTGTTATTAATTTAGAATCCTAAATCCTAAAGAAAAAGATGTTTAAAATTTATCTACTAGCTTGCATGTATATCTTAAAATATATAAATCTCGTGTCACAATGTTTGTCCTCAATCTCCTAAACCACTTAACCGATTATAATAAAATTCGCACACCATGTGCAGTTCGATCCAACTTGAGAGATGTAGATAGAGGATAGTTTAAACATGTAGGTACCACGGGCGAAGCCGGGGCGGACCGCTAGTTAATATATTAAACACAATGTAATACAAAATGAAGCGACCAATCTACACCACAAACAAACGGCTTCACTTTGCTCAGAGTTTTGTTCAACTTCCATATTGTAGAGAAGTTTAACACAACTCTAGTTTATAGTTACTGAATACACTTTAGATTTTTTGTTGAATATCGTATGAAAATAAACGCCTAATTATTTAAACTTTTATTGAATAGCTAAGTAGTCGGTCTTGACACAAAAACTTTTGAATCAAAATGTAGCTACTGATAAAATTATGAAAAATCGTTTCAGTATATTTATAAAATATTCCTAACCGGAGAACTAAATAAATGGAAGGTTAGTTTATTTTCCGATCGCCTTGAGATATGGGGATGCGTTCCTCATCTGCTTCCCTGATCGATTTTGTTTACAAGCAAATAAGAGATTCTTTTCTTTAATCGAGCAATGGTCTCAAATATGTTTACTGTTTAGAAATAAACTCAAGAGGCTGTCTTCATATTGGCTGTTGAGAAAGAAGTATAAAAACAGCTTTTTCCTGTAGAATGGAAGTAATAAAGTATGTATAAATGGCATTTATGTTTATTATTATTATTATTATATATGATGTTACATATGTATTTTGTAAAATTGGAAAACTGACATGATTTAAAAGAGCAACTATGGAGTTTCTTGCCGGTTCTTCTCCGTAGATACTGCTTTCCGAATCGGTGGTAAATTTTAAAATATGTAATGTCGTTTCAAAAGTGCTTCTTTAAGAAGTCTAATTGAATAAATAAATGTTTGAGTTTGAGTTTATTCCTAATACACGTGTAACATAAAGCAATGTATCTAAATTATAATTATTAATCTTAATAAATAATATAGTTGAGATCGAAGGCCAGGACATATTTATGTTGAGGGTAATCACAATTAAGTATGTATAATATTAATACAATAAGAATTCTTATTATAATTCTAGTTTATAAGCAACATTGTAATACTCGTATTATAATTGCATTCATACATTATTATATACAAGTATTTATATTATTTATATTATTGTATAAAATGTTATGTATTAAACTTTATAAATATGTATTTATTTAATAGTCGTGTGCATTAAATATCTATATTAAATCAATTACAATTACACAATTATCATTGTACTTTGAAAGGAAGGAATAAACACTTTTATAATTGTTTATGAAAAAAAAATCAAAATAGGTATTGTGATGTCAAGTAGAAAACGAAAAAGTGTGAAAATTAGAGGTAATTTCGAGTTTTTTTTCATCGAGTCAATATTAATCTATACCTACTAATATTATAAAGAGGAAAGGTTTGTATGTATGTATGGTTTTCACGCATAAACTACTGGACCGATTTTGATGAAATTTGGCACAGATAATCTTTAGACCCTGAGAAAGAACATAGGCTACCTTTTATTGCGAAATATGTACCACGGGCGAAGCCGGGGCGGACCGCTAGTATTTTATATTTTTGTTCAAGCACATTTTAGATTTGGTCCTGAATATACACGTATCATCTTATTACTAATATGTAGAAGATTTGTAATTTTGATTAAAGCGAAAGAAGATTCTCGCATAAATATGTTAATACATAAACGATGAAAAAAATAACAATCGACAAGAAATAAGAATATACCAAAAACCTATTTCTCAAACAAACAATTATGAATACCCTCCAAACTGTTTATTTGTCAAGTATTTAAGGCAAAGAATATTATATTTATAAGTCATAGTGTAATTACCGACAAATTATTGGAATGTGCCGTGGGCGGGAATATCGAATTACTTGCTTGCATATTACATAATTAATTATATTATTAACGAAGAATGTTCAGCATATTGATTATTATACAACTTCAGGAAATTAGATTGACCTAGACAGATAGTTGAGTTCAAGGAGTTAGTTTCTCGATATTATTTTATTATTTAGTTAGTTTTGAGTTTGATTCAGTGTAAGTAATTATTTATAGAATTTGAGAATAATTAAAGTCGGCCATTAAAATTGATGTTTAAAAACTGGATAGTCTAGAATATGAATTAGGAATATTAATCGGTTACTTAGTAGTAAAAATATCGTATATAAAATTACTGTTTACGAAAGTAATAAACAGTGAAATTACCTCAAAGGAAGCAATAACAATACTATCTTCAACCTGGACATTAGAACCAATAAGGGGAAAGTTGTAGGATTAAAACTTTCCGACTACTGTATTGTCTTACAAGTCGGAGCTCGCTTCGATTGTTCCACATAGATTTAATCAATTACCAATAATAGTGTTTTACTGCAGGGCGAGAGACAATTTAGACGGAATACCTTTGTGGGACAAGTTGAACACAATCAAAAGGAAGGCCGGTTCCTGAACGTTTCTATATATTAGTGTCTCTCTGAGGTCACCGTTGCTCTATTGAAGTTGGCTTTACGTCGACTCTACGTAAATCGAAATCGAGTTCTATGTGGTATGTAATCGATTAGTCAGTCGCCAGTTGAAATGTAATGCTACAGCGATATATCGTGTAGGGAATTACTGAGTGGCTAGGCTGAAATAGAGAAATGGTTTTCGAATTCGTCCCTGCGTGCGGGATACCCTAAGATACTGATACAAAAGCTGGCAACGATTTCATCAATGCCAGAGCGGGACTAGTATTGCCATAATGGAATTGGACGGAGCCTGAAGCTTGAATCGTACATGATTTAATTCATTTTAAACGGTGAAATCGGCATGATAACATTTATTTGTATTTAATTAAGGATTTTTTTAACTTAAAAGTTTATTGGTAACAAATGTTCGACAAGAGTCACTAAGATTGTCTTTTATTCATACGGACACACTATTATGAGGGCTACACTACAAATATTATATTCGAAATTTGATTGATAATGAATACAATTAATTTATAGAAAACCATGCGGAAGAGATACAAAAACTTATGCATACACATCCCTCATCAGTTCAACGTATACTGTACACCGTAAATAACAAACACCTCCCCACATCTATAAAGACTTCTGCAAAGCCATTACACCCTCATATCCGATATTTTGATTTTATTAACTAGCCGACGCGATTTCCGATAGCAATAAATAGGGAATTATTAGAATGGAACCACCATAGACGGAGATAGTAATATGTGTCTCGTCCGCAGGCGGTGCGCTTGCGTGAGCAAATCAAGTTTACTGCGGTGCATCCCTTGATAATTTGTTCTAATTGAAATTCGAGTCATTGACATGGTCAACCGACTTAATCGAATATTCTGCGACAGGCTTTGTAGACAAGCGACCCGTGTTCTTATGATATGTAGGTGCGTGATGTGTTTTCTATATTTCATAATCATCAATCAATTTTTAGATATTAAAAAAAAAGAAAGGTAAAGAGTAGGTACGTGTTTACATAGGAACATGATTTTAAAATATATTGAAATGTAATTAAACACTAAACATAACAATATTGCAACGTATAAATACACTAATACATATAAAAGTAATACACCATTTTTTAATCCATCTGATCAATAAAAGATAAGAACGTGATTAGGAATCCCAATCGCAGTGCTAACCGAGCAATAATAGCGCGAAATTTTCCCAAAGCAATCCATCATTTCTGATTAATTAATGAAAGTTAAAAGCTATCGCAAATTGAGCACCTGTACCATAACACAAAACTAAAAAGTGGGACCGCGCAAACCGCGCCGCGTGAACGCATTATGCCATTCAGATGTGCGGCCGCGTAAAAACCGTTTAATTGCCTCACCACGGATCATCGCAATCACTGACGCTCGACAGCTAGTGTTGTGACGCTTCCACGATGACTCCGATGACGTATTACATTTTAAAATGTATGCTCTTATACTATATGCGTACCTGATGAGCTTCCGATGAGCGTGTCAATCAGAGATAATGGCTCACTGAGTAAATACGTTAACGTCAATGTCAGGGTCATCGATGTTATTGAGCTTATTATTGGGATAATCAACAAATACAGGCGAAGGTTTTCCAAATAGCGAAAATTTAAAGTACTCAGTAGACCGTATCTGACAACTTGACAAGTGACATTCATATTATACATCTTCTGTTTACTTGGATCTTACTCCAAAATTGCCCGTCACGTCGTGGACCATATAGGACAACACTACAATGCAATGGATCAAAAGGCTTTTTTTAATTCGACAAACAACAGGTGTTCTATCACATCACTGCTTTGGATCGCGCGGGACACGTAAAAATAGTGCAGCATTTGGCAACCTGTTAGTGCGAGCCGATGACGGGCCGGCCACGGCCGCAACTTTAGCGGACAAACTTTATTCCTACCTCACACTGAATTGTTAACACCGATCCGACTTTGCGCGCCCCATCAAAGGGTGATCCGCGTCAATATTACCCCTATTTTGCACTAGCCCGCTATTGTATGTTTCTGTCAAATTTTTCCATGCGATAGCGGCTGATTGATCTTTAGTGTAACATTTGCGTTCGCGGCATTTTGTTGCGATTTATTTAAATCAATGTAGGGATAACAGAGGGGTTACTTTTTTTACTTAACGGTATTGATATTTTTTATCATTTAAAATATTGTACTGTTATAAATGACAGTGGTATGAGAAGAAATCAAGAGAAGCGATGTTCTTTGGTATAAACTTGAGCATTAGCAATGTAGCAATTCATATATACAGGTAAGGTAATGACCACGTCGTCGTGCACCGCTCTAAACATTCTGAACACTGGAGCAGGCGACACCTCTGGAACACCGTCAATCAAAATTAAGTTAGGCAATTGGAATTTCATTAAGTCGGAAATCATGTCCGGCTGACACTTGACGTCATACGCGCACGTTACTGGATTGTCCACCAAGGAGCCATGTTACATGATCGGAACTTCAAAATGTGGATCGTATTCGATATTCCGATTGATTTTCAACTAAGGGGTATTTACAATTTTCTGTATAACCGCTTTCGATGTATTCTCTGTTTAAAGTACAAACTGTTTTTATTTAAAGATTTAGTTAGTTGAGTACGTAATTTATTTGTTTTACATATTGATTGCTAAAAGCTTGATTAGTTGTGTGAATATTTATCTTTTTTTATTTGAATGTTATATTATACTTCACTGACAAACGATAAGGATCAGGCGAAACAAACATGACCAAAATTCTGCACACTTATCTTGATAGAGTGATTTGTCAACAAGGACAAAAAGAGAAAGAAGCTTCATATAAAATTGAGTGTTAAACGAAGGCGGAGTAACAATTATAATATCAGCTGTTGATCGCAAGTGATCGAGCGAAGCACGCAACCCCAGGCCGGCGTCGCAAGGCGACAGGCTTATAGTGAATTCACAGCACATTCAATATAAATGCTTTCAAGTGCTTAATAATATGCAATGATACCATTGTTACAGTTTCATAGCTTCAAGAAGCTCTATTATTACACTATTTATAACAAATCGTACCTATAGAGCTTTTTCGATAGTTTTTAGTTTCAAGTTAGATATTAAATAAATTACGTTTACAACCCTGCCATGTGTCGTAAGTAAAACATATTTAGAAAGCGAACAGTTCAAAACCGAAAGTTAATTCAAAAACAGTCATTAATAGCACGCAAAGCCAACACGGAGGGGTAAATCGTCGTGCTATGTAATTCCACGGACGTAATCCCAAAAAATAATCGATCGAGCGCCCTACTGCATTAGCTCGACCTGCATGAGGGATTCATCGACCAAATTTTGATTATGCATATTTTTAATTCTATTTTGTTGAACCCCCCGCGCGTGGCGACTGTATGCCTGTATTAAATCAATACCGGCGAGCTGTTCCGTTTCTCTCTTTGGGAGCATGGGGCGAGCGGCTTCACCTTAGTACCACAGTACGTATGACTCTAATGGAAGCCGCGTTATGCAATCAGCTCGTTGCGCTCCACGTCGTCATTTTGCACTCATTTTTTAACTCGCGTGGTGTCTGGATTATGACACTAGACTTTTAAGGTATTAATAATCCGCTTTGAGCGTTGCTTTGACAACAGAGGTCCGAAGCTTTTCAAAAGTCGCGGCGCTCAAAAATTCGCGCTCCATTCATTCAATTACAGTATTAATTTTGGAGGCATAGCTTCGCTAGAAAAACCTTTTACTCTGCGATTCATCCGAAAATGTCACGTGAAAGATTTTTAAACCGGCAATTTTATTACTCGAAATTGATTTCTATCGACGAAAGCAACAAAATAGAATAAAAGGTTTGGATATCCACATGTCAGGGTATCGTTGCGGTCGCAGTGAACTTTCCGATAAAAGCTCGGCTCTAATACGTTAAATGCCTTCTCAATTAGTAAATGTTGCTTGCGAAATCTAGCAATTGTGAAGTGAGGTAATGATCGCGAGTTCCGCACCTATATATTCAAGAATTAAGTAAGTGCCGTCATTGGTTACATCCTCTTTCCCGTCACGAATGTGTTTATAGACCTTTGTTCCCATTACAATAATCAAGGTTATCATTAAATAATACGACATCATTAGATTATTTAAAACGATAATTATTTTAATACCTATTCCCCCATTCATTTCGCTTGATCCATTACTGAGCCGTTTATAACGCTCAACATACACAAGATCTTAGTAGAAAACAACACACTTCAATGAGATGTGAAGCAGAATTAAAGTCCTACTTATACACCGAATTTCACTTCTGTGTTCTTATTTAGTCGGATCCAAAAAAATATAAGTTTTTTGTTAATAATTTGAATGTTTACAAACCATTAATACGAACAAATCAATGTAAATAGGTACTTCCATTAAACTCAAATTTAATAACAGCAAAAGCTACCCTTACTATTTAAGTACCTATTGTTACACAAAATCCACATAGATATATTAATACTTCAATTAAAAGCATAACTATTTTACCGATAGTTTTAAAATATCGCAGTGGCATGTTATTTACGGCTCATCATAAATAAATTCTTATTAGTGTAATGTCCGATGAAGTGAAATAAATAAGAGCATCAGATAAGCCGCCAATGTTATAAAACAAGTAATATCGCAAGCTTATTATTTATTAAAGAGCACTTTAGTAATAAACAGATGGAACAAGGCGAAATGTTTTCGCGAAATATCATTTTATAGTAAATTATGAAATCGACGAGCGAGATTCATTTCATTTCTGTAATGCGAACCGATTGATTCGTTTATATTAATCCCACGGGAATGTCAAGAATTTCACAAAATATGTTTACGAACGGGAAGTTTTTTAGAATTAGCTTCGTTTGTGCCCTTATAAAAATTTAAATGAGGCGAGAATTTTAATAGATCGTTTGCATTTGTGTCTGGGGTTCCAATAATTTGTTGTTGTCGTTTCGTAATAGGTACCTTATCGTTTAAAAAAATGGAATGGAGTATTTAAAAATCAATACGGCTCGTTGCGATTGGCTGTTTATTTGCTAAACTAGGATATGGCACTATTATTGCAACAATACGATTACGGTATAAATAACGAAAACGGACTAGTATTCATAAATCACCGATATCGACGCTTCCCACGTCCGTGCCTAAGGTAAACTTGGCGGGCTATTAAGGGCAATTTTATAAAGATAATCACGTATGCGACTTCAAAGTCCGCTCGGTTATAAATCAATGGTGATCGTATAATGTAAATAGCGTCGCAATAATCGAAATTGCCACATGCGTTTGTTTGGTCCGTGAAACAAAGTTTGTTAAAACTGGGTAAAATGTATAAACGTGGTACAAAATAAGTGATCATGGAAGATGAATTTAATATTCTAATAACTATCTACTTATATATCAACAGCATGCGAGTTTTAAAACGTGTTTATACATATATTTTAATCTTAAGCAAAACTTAAAATATCGAGGAACATCAAGAAACAATACAAATTTTTAAACGCAATTCAACATACAAAAATGAGCCATTACGTATATTACGTTAGTT
The DNA here is from genome assembly GCA_907164685.1 of Colias eurytheme. Classification (NCBI taxonomy): domain Eukaryota; kingdom Metazoa; phylum Arthropoda; class Insecta; order Lepidoptera; family Pieridae; genus Colias; species Colias eurytheme. The sequence goes on along the minus strand of CAJQZN010039649.1, from coordinate 37,296 downwards.
AACTATAGTAACAATTTACGACATCACAAGCCTTTGAGTTCTAAATTGCATTATACCCCTCACTAGCTTCATTAAATATAACATTATACTTTTCACATAATGTTAAAGCAATTTCGCAACAATCTCTCAACTACGTAGACGCTATGTTGTTACACTCTGCAGAGAGTGGTCAAGCCACGATTCAATTTTCTATGGTAATAGAATGGCTCAAATTTTAATGCTTCGCTACATCCGACCTAAACTCTACCGAAATATACTTCAGCCCCTAGACCGACGCCCGGAAAATACATTAAATTACACCTTGAACCCTTCAAAAATATAGTCATTCCTAAATATACTGTTCACATTAATAACTAAAGGAAAACAAAATATGGAGCTTTATTTTCATCGCTGCGATGCACTTGTTCGTGAAACTAGGTTTCATACAAGGAAATAAATAAAATTTACTATGAAAGGAAACGGTTACTTGCCAAAATTTCCACAACAGAGATCCCGATATAACATCAAAGGATTAAGTCGACGTAAATTTTGAAATATCACTGCTTTGTTAAGTTATTGTCCGCTTGCGTCGTGTTTTTAAACTACAAATGCGAATGAAAAAAATGTAAAGCTGTAGCGTCGGAATTGTTAATCTATTAAAAGTCAGTCAACAATCGGTGTCTCTGTAGCGACGCTTCTATATTTTTATTGCTACAGTTCTAAAATATGCTAATTTTTACTATTTGCGTGTTTAGGCGGGGACATCTATTTATAACTGCACGATCGCTCATCACGTTCCGCCCTCTTCGCGATAAACTAAAATAGAAAAATATGAATATAATTACATATAACATGCTGTTTTTATTATTGTTCATTTACTTGTGTATACAGTCCAGACTTTAACCTACAAGCCATAATTCTTACTGCTCATTCATAATTACATGTTTAATGTCTCATGCTGTGCTATGAATGGGTAGGAATTATCAAATGGGAATACGTGTAAAGAACATGACAAGGTTACATTTCAAAGAATAAGCAAAGCCATTAATTATGAATGTAGCTGGTTCATACATTATACATTTTCCAAATAAATTTGTTGAAACTTTATGGTATATAAATGTCGCGAAATAAAAAATATCTCATATTAAATATCTTTCCGTCTTTAATTGAATTGATGAATTTTGGCAACTCAGAAAGTAGGTACTATCGATTGTTATGGTTACAAAATATATGTATTATCATGAGACATATTCCTATTGGGCTACTCTACTATTGGCATAAGTATTTTTTTTTGTTAATAATACCAATATATTTTCAACATTTATCTGTCCATATTTTGCCACAAAATACTTCTTCGAGCAATAAATAAGTTGCTTCTAACAACAACAATAGGTATTATATTTAATGCAGTTCTCTTTAACTGTCTAAAGAAATTAACTGGACTCAGGACACCGACAGCCATAAATAAAATATTAGGTTTTAAAGTGTAAAGTAAAAATAGTCTGACTTCTCACTCCTGACTGCATTTTGTTCAACTAAGTTTCACGATATAAATTATTGTGTGTATTTTCTTTTCCGCCAGTGAAAACTTCAATTTATTTAATCGATATAAATTATTTAACGATTTAAGTATAATTGATTCAAGAATTTTTATTCTAAAGCTATAATTATGGAACCGAAGACGTTCAACATGATTACCGATTATTACATAAAATATTCACGTAAATATCCAGCAAATCAAACCAATTACAAAACAGCATTTCCACTTGTCATCGCCGCGTCTAAAAAATAACCGGGGTTTGAAATGACGACTTACTTAACTGGCCGAGTATAATGACAAAGTAGATTAAAAAACTCGATTAGTCAGCAATCGATACCGAAGCTTTGATGCCGTGCTTGTTATGGTAAGATAATTTATTGACAACGACAATTTATATAATAGTTTACAATCGATGTTTTCTGCAAAGTGTGTGGCAAAGCTCTGTAAGGTTAACGTAATTTTCTGTATATATTTTTAAAAATATATTGCATTCGAACGAGCGAAGCGTACAACTACTCTTAATTCTATTCCGCTGATCAAATAGCAAGGTCAGTCGATGTATTGTTGACTTAAATTACTTCTCACATTGAACCGTCCTTTGCCACGCGAAGCCACTCAATCGATACTTAAAAAAATAACCCCAAAATTGTCAGCTGTGAGTTGCAGATCGGCCGAAGTCGAGGCTTGCGCAGTGCCACAAAACCAACGCTCTGCGCACCCGGGTCTCTTTTAACCAAGGGACCCTAAAACTATATTTCACATTCCACACCCCATTGTTCATTCGCACCCATTATTATAATTTGGAACGCGATAAAAACAAGTGATATGCAGATGCGCCCAATATGTTTATAAGTACAGCTATATTTGAGATTACCATTCGCTGCATTTTGATTTACAAAAATAAAATGGCCACGATGTTGCCGTACGACGTATTACGGGAGGTATTTATGTTTCAAACATAATTTGATCAGAATAATATTGAATAAACTATGTCAGTGCACAGGTTACGTAGCTGGAGTACCGTTAATAACTTATTTAAGCGTCGCATGAAAATGGCATAGTTTTCCGGTGTTAAATATTAAGGCGTTCTTAACTGCACTGTGTCAATTTGTTAGAGTTATAAACATTAATTAACAACTAAGTTCATATCAGAAAGCTATCGACTCATAAATTATATTAAAGTGCATAGATGAAGCTAATTCGCAATTTATATTTGCAGTGCACATTAAACGACGTCTGTTTTTTTGGAATAATAAAAGCAATTTGAATTGAGCGTTTTAGTTGAATTTCAGGATTAAATATTTATTAATTTAATGACATTATGCTGGTCTACCTCCTGTAGAAACAGGTTTAATTCACTTTGGTCAGTAAGTTTCAGCAAAGAGTATATTTAGTATTTATGTGAAGTTCTTTTGCTTTTTCAAGAAAATCACTGCATGGATTTGGCTGAAATTCTATTTTGAAGCAGAAAGTATCAGAAAAAAATTACATTTATTCGTTATTTTCGCGAACGAATCCCAGTAAACTAAACCTTATTAAACAATAAACAAACATGATATACTGGAGACTACATCTTCTCATCTATAGGTACATCTACACGAAGTTTTTTACCAATATCATATGAGTACCATATCAAATGAATTTATAGCGTTTAAAGTAAAATTAGGTTTTCAACCGTGAAAATATTAGCACTCTTAGCATTTCTTTTATAGACGCATTATTTATCTATGACCCCACTTTTGAACTTTAACGCACGTGTGCCAGCAGAAAGCGGCAAAAATTAGCCACTGTAAAAAATACTAACAGTCTTCATTACCCCCATAGAAAGTATTCAGGTAGTGTTTCGCTAATTCATAGAAGGGGTTGAGAGCGCGAGTTTCACACTTACGTGAATCAGTGCGTGAACTAAGTAAATTCATAGTGCTCCAACCGCCGGACTAATTTAATGAGAGGGCCTTTTCACCGGGCCGCGCCTCGAGAGCACCATACACTGCATTAAAATGAGATTTAACACTGAAATGTCATAATTAAGGCACTACACCCTGCCGCCATCGTTGCCGATGAAAAGCCGTTGTGAACACCGCCTAATTATTGTCACCTTTTTAAACTGCGATGTAATGAGGGAATTTAGTAAATTACGAACCTTTTTCACTTTATCATTTGTTTTAACGTTGGAAATACTGTACTATGACTACATGCCAGATTAATTTCTATACTTGTCAATTTCTAGTTTTTGTTCATTTTCGCGACATCGTGTAGCTTCAGCTTGCAGCGTTGGTGATTTTAAAAGCGTTTCACGTCACACATAATTGTATGCAAATGTAAAAATCGGTTTGGAGCGCACATCTTTGTGGATGTATTATAGCGCGTCGTTAAAGCAACATTTCCGAACAAATTATCAACATCTACCGCGACACGTCTGCGTCACATCTTCAAAGGGCCATTATCCGTTAAAAATTGAAACGCAAAGCTTTGCCGCCCTCAATCATCCACTAACATGCGACTGACGCTGCAATAGTGAAAACACGAATTAACGGACAATTCACACTGCTTCGTGAGCGTGTAATTTTTACGCTCGCGTACCGGAGTGTACATTGTCGCGCGGTGAAAGGGTTGACGCCGCCTCTATTAAACATACTGCGAATATAAAAAAAGTATCGTAGAAGCTGCTGGATAAAATAAAAGCCTTCTCACACGATGTAAATGAAAGGGGTAATTGCGGCTGCGGACACAAAAAAGCCAGTGCTGTAAACTAAAAGAAGCTGTTAGGTTTAAGTCGTGAAACAATTTGAGAGGCTTCGAGCGAAGGGAGGGATGTATTTATTCAAAGAGGGAACTGTCCACGGTGTGCGGAGGAAATTTCACGTTCATATTTTAAAGTCTGTGTTTGCATTTTCAAAACGGTTGTCTATATATTACAGCAGTGAGAAACAACGTAGTATGTTGATTTTAGCTGCCTTAGAATAGCCAAACATTTTGAAGCTGAATATTTTTTTTAATGCACTCGAATACCTGATCCTTATCCATATCACTAATCACCATCCATCCACCTTTAATTAAATAAAAACGGTATATTGTACCTACCAGGAAATTTCAGTCATTACTTTTAAAATAATTTACTTACCTTTACTGCGTCGCGCTGGCCCGGCTTGCTCAAAAGCATTTTAAATTACTTACCTGAAAAGAAAACAAAACTTATTAAAAACTTGAATCAAAGTTTATAAATCAAACACTTAATTCATAACACATCATACAGGTGCAGGGAATACTTAACTTAAATAGATTCCTATTCACGGTTAAACGTTTAGTTTGTCACTCAGTACTCTATTAGATTTTTCTCCAAAATAAAGAAAATCCAAACCATAAAAAGCATTTTAATCCGCACTAGATTCAAATTTTAATCAACGTTTGTATATTTGGCCGAGATGATCACCGCGATACAATCTCGCTGGCATCATTTTATTAGAATGACATAAATAAACCGCAATTATTATAAATCATGTGGGATAATAATGGGCTGCCACTGCTGCCAGTCACTGACCTTTTTCGTAATTTTATAAATATAATAATAACTCACTAAATTAAAAATATATCGTATTACTTTGTATATTCAAAGACTCGCCTGCTGGAAGATGGGCCGGGCTCTATGTAATTAGACCAATTTAAATCTTAATTAATATTAATTGTCCGACGTCGGAACGAATCTGTAAAAAGACAATCGCGTAAAAAAGTACTAATGGACTCGCAACATTATATTAAGTTAACAGAATTAAACGGCTGGCGAAAATTCGTGAACGTTGAATTTGGAACGGTTGACTCTCGACGAGCGGCGCCTTTGCGAACCCGAAGCGTTCTCGAGTGCACACACAACGCTCGAGCGAAAAATACTTTGTTCTCAAGACTTTTTCACGCGAGTGTACGGTGATATAATACGTGCCTCTGTACTTGCCGGGCCCATTGTTGTCGCTACAATATAAAATGATGCCCCGTAAGTTCTCTTAATACGGATGTTATCATTTATTATTCTATTACATTACTTAGTCATTTTAATGTACCGCTTATCCTTATACCACCGCCAGTATTTGTCTGTAATATAATATATGAGACGTACCTATATTGAGTACTACGACGAAATGAAATCAATTTCTATTTTCCGCGCTCGTTTAATAAAATTGGCCTACTTTTCTAGTAGCTATTACTCGATATCTCACTTTGGGCGAATGGAAAATTTTCTAATATTGATACGGTTAGTAATTAAATAATTATTCTAAATATGAAATTATCGATAGTTCATTTACCTACTTGCAATATAAAGGACACCTGCATATTGATCTTTATATAAAAACAAGAGGTTTATGTACGCAACAAAGCATACTACGAAAATTCATAAGACAAATTAGGAGATGCGATTATAATACCAACCGTGATAAAAATAAGGAATTTTTTTGGTTGAAAGTTAAGCAGGTGTCGTTCACTTGCACGACGGACGGTACACGAGGATAATTTATTTTTATTTCGTCATAAATATTAATGAGATTATTCCGCATAATGTAAATGTCCGCAGTGTCGGCAAACGAATATTATATTTATTGTAAACTTTTCGATACTATTTTATTTTTCATAAAAAGTTAACTATTTTTTTTGTTAAATACGGATAAATACTGATCCATAGGTATGTCAATATTGCGAAGTGAGTCCGTTCGATGCACTCAAGTTTTTATTCTTATGGTTATATTTATTGATGGCAATGTGTATTTTAGAATATTTCACATTATTTATTATTTGCTCATTGATAATTTATGTGCATGAAATTATAGTCTATGGTACCGATTAGAATTTTTTTACGGGTTAGTTACTATTAGTAAAATTTGTGATATATGACAAAATAGGTCACGACGTGTGTTATGAATATGATTTGAATATTCATTAATTTGGCGTTAAATCGCAAACATACCTACCAAATACGGTAAAATCAATACAGTTTCCGTCTCTCGATAAATTTTCGCTAAGAATAACAACAAACCTCAATACGGATCCCTAAAATCGAAAAAATAAAAATGCTATTGAGTTTATTTTTACAGTAATAAATGAACGAAGTAATACCGCCATACAATGTATTAAAATAGTATCCTCTTAATTGCTTTGTTATTGTGGACAGCATTCTTTGTAGGCCAACGGGTGTGTTATTATGTACATAAATGTTATTCAAAACCCATCAACTATTTATATAATAATTTTCACCATATTTTTATGGCGCATTAAATGAGCTGACAGGCGGATTGCATCAACCTGCATCAGTGGTCAACACATTGTAAATTGCAATACTAAGATACAGCCGTACAAATAAACGAGTTATAACATTTTATGCAAAGAATAAACTAAGAATAAGGAAAAATCATACAAATAAACACGAAATAAATGTAACCTAGTATAACTTCGTAATAAATATTCATACTAATGCTATTCCGTCCTTATTACGGCTACCACCCTAGTATAAGTCTGACATAACCGAGTTATAACATATCTTTTAGTACATTGTGCTGTGTTTTACAAGTTTTAGAAGCAATTTTCAATCTAAATTTGAGATAATAGCAATGAGAGTAATACGAGAAGTAGAAAAAGTTGAGCAAATTAATAATTTCATTACGTACCTATTGAAATGGAAAATTTTGTATGAAATGTCAAAATATACGAAATTATGAAAAACCCTTTTGATATTTATAATGATTTATTTATTTACAACATGCGCCAAACCATACATACATAAAACTTATTTCTAAACTTATCACAATAATATACACTTTCGTTGAAAATATAAATCTTCTAAGACTGGAGTTGTATGTTTTGAGTACCAGTTATTTGGCAACTCTCTATCTCAAGGTGGGTTTATCTTCTGTTCTCCAGATATTGGATAGCGTTATCTATCATTTGCTTGCATATTTAATATTGATATATTTAAATTATTTCCAATAAATATTTAAAAAATAAATAAACAGAACATCGTATGATGAAACTTCACAACAAATTCGACGAAGTCAAACGAGCGTCAGCAAAATGACAGCACCAAGGCTTAACCGTAGACAATTTCAATGTTTTTCATAATTTTGTGAATGAATTGCGACGTTGCCGCTTCGCGCCTATTGCATAGCGTGAGCATAGATACATCGACGTTATTCCAAATTTATTTGTAAGAAATTATGACATCCTTATTCTTTATTTATTCTTATCATATCTATGCATTGCATAAGGTTTGAATAAGCAAGTTTTTATTTGTACGGCTGTAACTGTATTGCTCGCTTATTGTGGATATATGTCAATATCACACGGTCAAACTGGGTGGATTGAATCCCCTAATGTCTATCTACTATACATTGCTAAACCCCTATGGGTTATATGGGTCACTCTATGAAACTCGAAATACATTGTGCGTCCTTGGACCTTGGTGTTATTATTGCCCATAGTTATTGCCTTTCTTATTATATTTTGCACGCCTCATAAGCGAAGCGTTGAGGTGGGTACTACTGTCGCTTCGCGCAAAACATCTGATTTTTCAAACTTAAAATGTCTTTATGTATCATACATTGCACTTGTAAGATAATACATACACACACATATTAAGAAAAAACACTATTTTTAACGTTCATGATATTTTTGATGTCATTTTTGTTATTTAAACTAGTTAAAAAACAGTTTAAAAAAGTTCTGTCTTGGACGTCCGTGTGTCTGTATGTGCGGATCCTTTTTCTTGTTAACACGATAGCGACCGAAATACTTTACTAATCGAATCTTTTTTTTTCTCTTACGCTTGAGTATGCTCAGGAATAGAACCCTTTCATTTTTCAGGGTCTGATTCGATGTGGTTTAATTGTTATTAAATAAACAAAAAAAAACTCGATTTTTTTTTTTTTTTTTTTTTTTTGAAGTGAATTTTTATATTTTTATTGAAATTGATTCCAGAAGATTACTGGGAACTTTAAAAATTCATTTTGTTACTTTTATTAGTAGGTACGATCCTTATAAGTATTTTAGTGTATTCAACCAACTTAAAAAAGTGTGACTATTTTACAACAATTTGAATATGAATTGTATTATTGTATACAATATCGAAGCTTTTTAAGAAATGTATAAAATACTTTTTTAAGAATTATTATCATACATAATATTATGTTACCGGCAATATATTAAAACCGGCATTGTATGCAATTCTTAGTAAATGTATGTTATTCCGAGAAACAGTCGGAATGAAATAAATTAAATTCGTCACATTACCTACTTATATCTTTAAATCTGAACTTTTCCTAAGTAGCAAACACATTTGCAAATGTGGGTGGTTTTTGGGGTAGCTATTAACCAATATGAGGTCAAAACTAAAATCCAAGATGGCGCCGACGAAAATTTGAAATCTTTTCGTCATGGGTGTCATTTTCATGGTTTTTGGGGTAGCTATTAACGAATATGAGGTCAAAACTA
>CAJQZN010039649.1:0-28297 GCA_907164685.1 Colias eurytheme | reverse complement strand
TTTCATGGTTTTTGGGGTAGCTATTAACGAATATGAGGTCAAAACTAAAATCCAAGATGGCGCCGACAAAAAATTTACATCTTTTCGTCATGGGTGTCATTTTCATGGTTTTTGGGGTAGCTATTAAACAATATGAGGTCAAAATTAAAATTCAAGATGGCGCCGACGAAAATTTTACACATTTTCGTCATGGGTGTCATTTTCATGGTTATTGGGGTAGCTATTAACCAATATGAGGTCAAAACTAAAATCCAAGATGGCGCCGACGAAAATTTTACATATTTTCGTCATGGGTGTCATTTTCATGGTTATTGGGGTATCTATTAACCAATATGAGGTCAAAACTAAAATTCAATATGGCGCCGACGAAAATTTTACATCTTTTTTCTCTTACGCTTGAGTATGCTCAGGAATAGAACCCTTTCATTTTTCAGGGTCTGATTCGATGTGGTTTAATTGTTATTAAATAAACAAAAATAATAATTAATAAATAATTATTAAAAAAAATTATGAGGTGTGCACTTTTGGATTTTCCAAACTATTTTTTATATTTAATTGAACTTGCGTCTAATAAAATTAAATATCGTCATCATAAAAATAAGTGTTACATTTGCTAGCACCTTTTTTAGATTGCGTCCCTAATTAATAGAATTGTAAACAAAAGTTGATAAGTATACAAAACCCATATATATAAAACCTACACATAAACGCCCATATAAACCGTAAACCAAATCAAAATTAAAAATTTAAATCTTAGCTTTATTCGAAAAAAAAATTGCCGGACCTAGGACTCAAAGAGCTTTTTCGTAAATCGCAACCAACGCGAACACACAGAAAAAATACTAAGACCAATCTGTTGTAAGCAAGGTTCTACGTAAAAAAATAAGTCAGTTTAAACCCGAACCCCGGATTAACAGAATATACGTGTGCAATATGAAAAAATTGAAATATCTACACGTTTTCATCTGTATTTGTAGTTCTTCCTAAAACTAGAGAGATTATCCTCCACCCTCTATCTAGGCTCCATCACAAAGTTCCTATATTGAAAATAAAATCCGTAGATACTGCAACAATGCTTTGATCCACGGTCCCACGGAGCTAGTAAATGTTTTTGAAGAATGAAGTGTATTTAAAATTGTGTTCACATACGAATACGATGAAATTAATGTGACATTTTTCATATTCCATTTTAATTTTATTTCTCGTGCCGTAAATTATTGCTATTAACTTAATTATGAACAAATTGTTTAAAGAATACGCCTCCAAATTTAGTATAAAGTAAAATTGTGCAAATTCTTAAAAATATTTACGCACATGTCATCGTAAATTAGTTACAAGCAACATTTTGTAACAGAAATGGACATAAACGTCGAAATGTAAAATTCTCTACGAAGCAGGTGTTATAAATAGTATTTAAATAGGTATATAAAAAAATCTAGATTATGTATGGAGCTTAATTAGTCCATATGTTACAAAGTAAAGACTAACAGCGTTCGTAAAAACTTGTTGTAAACGACTTGTCATAGGATGACCATAAAGATTATGCCAGCGAAAGTGTATTACCTTAAACTGCCTTTTGAAGGAAGAAATACATACTTATTGATTTATTTTGGGTATTAAATTATGCTACTAGCTCAACGTTATGTTGGCAATGTTTTACTTATTTATCTTAAATCACTGTACAGTTTAGTAAACGATTAAAAAAATATTCCGACAAGATAAAAGAAAAAACTTGTTACAAATTATTGACAGATAAAAACAGTCTGCATAACCATGTAATTGAAAAGTAGCTGTAATAATACATTTATTTATACAAAAAAGTTCCTCAATAGATGACAGATGTCGTTTTCATCACAACAGCACAACATAAGCAACGAGGACAATGCACGCACACACACACACACACACGGCGGCTCAATGGCGCTAAGGGTATCCGACTAGTGTTTAAGTAAAAATATAGAAACAGCGCCCACACCAACCACCGACACGCGAGCTTTTACAAAAAACTTTTATTATACCTACTTAATAATTAGAAATAGTTATTTCAATTACTTTTTACATCAATACCGAGTATTAACAGCCCCAGCTTTTCAGCGACAATTAAATGTAACGTTTTGGTCCTGCAAAAAGTTAAAAAATGCTATAACTATTTGCGCTTTAATTGTATAAGAGCCCTAACGGCGCGGCATTCACACGGCACACAGTGAAAGCTTTAATTATAATAATTAAAAAAAGTAGTCGAGAATAAAATGTTGAGACGGGCGAAGTGGCACGCGTTCGATACGCCGTAACGAGCCGAGAAAATAGTCCGGCAGGGGAAATCAGAGAAACAGACATTATAATATTATACCGGCCTGCATCCTGACAAATATTTACATATCTGTGTCGTGGCTGTTCAGTAAATTGGCCATTCTGCCAACAATCCGGTTAAGACATCCAAAGTAATTAGTGATTACTAACCCACACTGATATCTATTGTAAATGCTTAGTATACTCGTTTGTTTGCGTCAACCAATGTCAGATTTAAAAGTAGGTACTAGGAAAGGAAAATGTGCAAATAAGATGAAAGAATTTTCTTATTGCACATGCACCTTGTAGTGCTAAACTTCCATTTGAATTCTTACTTTATTAGAAAATAATATCATTTTGTAGTTACGTATGTTTTAAATAAAAAGTAGTCGATTATATATTCCTGAATTACTCAAACGAAGGGACAACTAAAAACCTATTCATGTACAGGAGTTTGATTCGTATCTTTAATCGTAAAAAGCTCAAGTTCGCACAGCACGTACGTCGTAACTCGTACAGTCCCCGAACATCAATCATACGTTTAAAAACTGACATCTTAAAACTGCCTGCAATAGAAACCTAAAACAGTACGTTTGTTGAAATTTAAAAAGTCATGGGTTTTCACATTCATCATTTCTTATCCGGTGCGAATAGTGCTATAACTTTATATTACAAAAGCATTTAAAACAATAACATACTTTAACATTTAATAACTTCGTAATAAGTTTTAAAATCGTCTGCGCGCAAAAGTAAGTTTTGATGAGTGTACCGGGTGGTACGAAGCTGATCGAGCGTGAACCATTGTGGCCTTAGTATATGTTATTGTTGTATTATATATTAATGAAAATATAAAATCGCTTTATTAAGCGATTTTATATGTAAAATAATGCACCTGGTAATGGCATGTTATTCTAATGATTTATAAATTATAATGCAACAGTAATTAATACAATAAGAACTTATTTCAAACATTATAAATTATATATTGCTTCTATAATACGATCACTTCTCAATACAAAATTTTCTGCTTAAAGCTCCTATTACGTGTTAAAACAATCAAAGAAATCATAACAAGAAAGTTAGAGAGCGCGAGACGCATTCAAGTTTACAACACAATAAAAATATACAGATAAATAATTATAATAACACGCTATATTAGATACATTTGATGTTAATTAGTCTATTGTTCGCGATGAATAGATATCGAGTTTTAATCACACGTGACAAAAAACGACCATAGTCTTGCGTATATATAAGGGAAACTCGTATCGGTGAAACAATGTAACGTGCCGCTATTAATAATATAGAATAAATAAAATAATAATAATTGTTTATTAGTGGGGGCGAGAGCTGGCGGCGTATCGATGGTATAAGTGAGGGGAACAATAAAATATACTTTAATTAGAAACGGTCGGTGTTCGGCGGGACGTTGACCCCTATTGTACATTAGGATACCATCTATCGATCATTTTTCGCGTAATACGCAGTGGTGATACTTTGAAATTATTAAGCCACGCTCCGCTTTTAAATACTTTAATTTTAACGTTATAATTCGATTTTAATTTTTGTGAACACCAAGCTCGTGTGTCGAATTTACGAAATTCTTGTAAAAAAATATATGAGGCGACGGATATTTTAATAATTCGTATCGGTTTTGTTACTGGAAAATATAGCGAAAAATATTAATGCGATAAATGTTAAAATGATAGTAAGTACTTATATTGTGAATAATTCATCACTTGGAAATTGTATAAAAAGTTGTATCGAAATAACGACCTATTATACTATGATAAAAACTAATTATCGAAATCTATGAAGGAAAGCTCTTAAAATTTATGCGTAGTCACTTCGTCGAAAATATAATGTACAAAGTCATTGTCGTCGTTAAAAAGATATTGGATCATATACTAATTATAGCGAAACAAGCTGATACTATAATATTAATGAAATATACTTAGTACAATGAAATATATTATTCGTGGATGTTTATTTCTAATCTTAATTTAACAATGTACCTACAAGGTACAGTTTTGTTAAGCAAATGTTTAACTATCAAACTAGCTGCTTGTCCCGGCTCTGCCCGGATTTATGTTTCATACAGCTTATAACATCATCAAGGAATATGTAGTTTTCTGCTGGAGTAAGATATTTTCAAATCGGTTTAGTAATTTAGGAGCCTATTCTTTTCAAACAAATTACAAAATCATCCTCTTTACAATAAGATGTATAGTGTAACTTTAGATACATAAAATTCCTTAGAAGAAAGGGACGAAGTCGATATTCTGATGTAAAAAGCTGCATATCAGTCAGTACTCCGTCCACGCTCTCAAAAAGCTGGCAACATCTCTAAGATTAGTATACATTGCGCTATATGAAGCGAAACTCTCTTGTGATATGTGCAATTATGTAGCGATGTATATCGTAGTCCCAGCATTAATTAATAAATTTACTAGTTTATTGAATAAGCATATCGGTGTTTCTCTTGTATGCACATGATTTTCTCATATCTACTTTAAAACAGTACAAATAAAAAATATTGAAGAGACATTTTTCTACTTAAATAAGTGGTTGGAAAGGAATTTTAATCAACAATACAATACAACGTGATGCGTAGGTAGGTATTATGAACAAAAAGGGTTGAAACAAAACCGTTAATATTGTGATAAAAACTCAATTTGAATGGAACGTTAAATAATTACAGGAATTACGCATACATTTTAACAAATAATTAATATATACTGGCGACCGCCCGTGACTTTGTTCCCGTAAAACCGGCCTATAGAATCCAATATTTTCCGAAAAAATTGATACTAAATTACCAGTATTGAAACAAGTATGAGTACTGATAGCAAAACAAGTAACAAGCGTCCCGACATCGCCTTTGAAAAATATCACCCGAAGTTTCGAAGCCATATTATAGAAAATTTTTTAAAGTATTAGAGTTATTTAATTAAAATTATCAGATTTGGTTTATTAGAATTTATTTTCATTTTTTTTTCAATCCGACATACATACATAATATACTTACTAATAAGTATAAATTACCTACAGATTTTTCTACGAGGAGTTTTCTTTATTTAAGCTATAGATGCGTTTTTATAAATATTAGACCAAAATGTGTTTAGGAAAAAAATACTAAGTTAAAAATACTAGCTAATATTTCAAGTTCGTATATTTACGCAATGCTACGTCTAAAGAACGCTCCTCCAAATATTCCAAGACAAAACAGTCCGACTTCAAAAAACTTCATGAAATAAGTTAACAATTTCAAAGTATTGAGCTATTTATTATTCGAATACGGAAAATGGCCTATGTTATAATCGTACCGATTATACGCTTGCCATAATATTGTTTTCAATTACATTATAACACCCAGTTGTTTATTATAACATTAAAGTATGTTAATCATATTAAAAAATATTCCTAAGTTCAAAACGACTCACATTTTGTACTGTTTATGCGCCACTGAGTACCTATTTATAAATGCGAAATTATTTACGGTACAATATAATTCAAAATAACATATAAATATTACAAATAAGTGCCATAGTGTTTTTAGTTGAACTCGGCCGCGGTGCAGCGCGGCAAACTCGTTTCTGAATTAACAATTTAAAATATGTTCATTATGTTAAAAAACTACAAGCGAATACGTACATCGATAATTATCAGAAAATATCAAGTATATTAATATTGGATAATTTGTTTTCATTGACCTTACAATGTTTAATAAAATGTTATTCTTCATTACGACACCTGACAGCGCTGACACTTCCATATTTATAAATAATTATTTATCACCACTGTAATGAACCAATTTTGGAAAATTGCATTTATAAGTGTTATGGTGCAAGTACAGTCGGCAACGATACGTATTTATGTTACGAATATTATCGTCATAATATGAGTATTTGTTATTTTATTTTAATTACAGCTATTATTACTATACATAATGGAATGCGTTTATAAATTGCTTATTTACAACAATGTTGATCACAATTTATGGAATTATGCATAATATTATATGGATTATTATATAAAAATTAAAATGTAATGTTTACATTTATATAGAACATTCTGAGTGGCTTTTTAAATATTTGCGATTTGCTTATGGAATTTTAATAACATATATGTATAATTTTTACAAGTATTATTAATTCGAAGTCTATAAATATATTGGGATTCCAAACTTTAACCTTAATGTATGTACCTAATCCACTACAATCATAGAATATTATTTTATTTAGTTACATAATGCATCGCAACTCAAAAACATATTTTATTAAATATTTTTTTGCCATCGGTACGCGCATCCGAATACCCTAAATGACACGACCTAAGAAGCATTACAAATGAAATTATTTTTTTGCGTTTTAAATTAAGGTTTTGATTAAATCAAAATTATTATAAGTAGTTTAAAATTAAATACCTTTACTCGCATTACATATTGAAATACCTACACAATAATGAAAGTTAATTTATTATGTACTTCAGGTTTGTTGATTCATACAAAAAATAATTTTAATTAAAATTATGCGCAAAAATATTTACGTAGGTAGAGTATATATACATAGTACAAAGGTACTAATAATATTTGGGCATTGCAAAGAAAATGGAACTTAAATCTATAAAAAGATTCATTAAAAATGAAAGTTAAGCCTATTATTCCAAGTCTTATTCTAATTGTACACAAAAATTCAAAATGGGGTCATTGACGTTTGCGCGTTGAAACAAAAGATATTGATAGATGTACTTTTACTGAAAATAAGTATAGTATTTAGCAGGTGCACGAGTTCAATCAAAAAACATCGAATAAAAAAATGTTCGCAATGAGCTTTCGTATTATTTACGAAGTTGAACGTGAAACTTTCCAAACTAATAAAGAGAAAATTCGAAAACAATTTAACGTTAAAAATCCCCTCCGTCCGACGAGCTTTAACTATGCGATACTACGTTTATAAATACATATCTACTTACTGCGAAGGTACAAATATTCATCGTATCTACTTATAAATAAATGCAGACAATAAATATATATAAATTACTTAATGATGTTATTAAAAAGCGATTTGTTTCATAAATTATTCACCCTACGTATCGTCTAATATTTATAGTTAAAAATATTGTATGCTTTTGACTCAATGACTGTTTATAGGAAACTAGTGGTCCGCCCCGGCTTCGCCCGTGGTACATATTTCGCAATAAAGGTTATATAGTAGTAGTATATAGCTAGCCTATGTCCTTTCTCGGGTATCAAAATATCTCCATACGAAATTTCATGCAAATTGGTTCAGTAGTTTAGGCGTGATTGAGTAACAGACAGACAGACAGAGTTACTTTCGCATTTATAATATTAGTATGGATAGACGGTGGTACCTACATAACTACATAGAAACTGTACTCCAAAAAGAATAAGAGCAATGACTGTAGTGACTATTTTCTAACCGTAATAAAAGAGTAATTTTTGGATTAGGTTTAACCAAAGTCGCTATAGACATAGACTTGAACAGTTTCCTCAGCTGATTATGATTATAGCGATTTATACGTTCCCACGACTTCGATTAATAATAAATCCTATATCCAACGGTTAGAGTACAATTTTGAACAAAGTGCAATTCGCGATATTATTCATACAATGATACGCGCAATCGACAACGAAATTAAAAAATGTTTAAACGGATTCTGTGGTTGCAGGCAATAAAATACTTTAAATGTTTGCAAGAAAGTGCATTATCTGTTTCTTTTGTTCAGCAGTTCTAACCTTTCTCGATGAGAAGCAGTGCCTAAGGATGTTAATTTTCGAATGGAATCGGGACACATTAGGCACGTATTTTATATTATTTTATGGGAATGCGATATTTTTATACTTTTTAAAAGCAATCTGGACGAATCAGTGAAAAAGAGAATATTAAAGAAAATGCGTGTTGCTGACATAATGGATTAGTTTCGAATGTACATATGTATATTGTTATTATAAAACGTACTTATAAGTTATTTTCCATTCACACCGATTAAATAATTTAAATTCATACATAAACAATTTTATTTGAATATACTGCCGAAGTATCGCTGACCAATTACAAAATATTATAACCATAGTGTTGTAATTACGATCGAAAATTTACACTATTATTATGATAACGTAATGATGGAAATTTACTGGCGTTAATTTATTACTGGTGATTAAAATATTATTGAATTAACTTAATAATTCGGTGGCTATTTGGATTATTCGAGAATTTCTTGCTCCGGCAACTTTATTTTCACCTTAATCTTATTTAATCCTGTGGTCAGTCACACTCAATGGACCAAAAATAGAATTCGAGAAAATCTGAGCAGTAGCCATCTAATATCTACTTAATATAGAAGAAATCTATCGGTTAAACACTAGTTGAATTACCGCTACATTATATATTTTTGGATCTGGCATTGTCATTCCTATTTTTTAGATTAAATATAGGGCATAGACACACAAAGATATATAAACATTTACTCCACGAATAGGACAATTCAAAATCATAAAGAAACAAAAGAAAAACTATATTTTGTAGAATAATTTTGGCATTATGTGCTACAGTATTGTAATCTTTATTTACTAAAAAAGCAAATGGTGAAAGATCCCAGAAGTCAGAACTGTATAATGATGAGTAAATATCTAAACGCAAACCACCCGTGTAGAACGACCGCCACCCACATAACTCATTTATTTTATGCTACATTATAATCACGCATTGTAGACGATAATAAATAGAAAAAGCGACAATAGAAATAACTAGTCACAAATAGATGTCTAATAACGAAATTGTATTGTGTATAATAAATATACGTTTGTGCGTTGTACGCTTCGCGGTTCGCCGGACCGTTTAATCGTTGGCTTGGCTAATTTAATATGGTTCCTTCCGCGTACAATCCCGCTGACCTGACTATTGTCGTTTAAAGTAATCTTGGCCTCAGAGCAAATGAATTGCACACGTTTTTCCTATTCATTCGACAAAATGAAGCAAAACAACCTGTATAGCGTGCATGCTTAAGCATCTTTACATCGTTTATAGGGGATTGAGGATAAAGAAACGATGGAAATAAAGAGAATAAGCCGATATGTATGGCAATATGTTAATTATATTTATTATTGGTATGTTATTGAAATTGTACCATGGGAAGGGAGCTATAAATTGATACGTTAAAATACTTATTTACTCGCACTTCATAACACGAAATTACAAATGCGTCATTTTTTAATTTCTAGTGACATTATAGTATGAAGACATTTACCGATCATACATACTTCAAAAGTACTAGGCCTAAAAGTTAAAACACATCACCCAAAATGGCACAACATCGACCGTACATACAAAACTCGAAAACCACAAATCGCGAGTAAACGCTTCAGGAAGCGATTATAACGCTTAAAACTCGGCCGGATTTTCGGATCAATAGTTTTGGTACAAACAAACTTGGTTACCATGCAGACGGTGCAAAGTGCTCTGGCCTCTTGTATTTTTAATATCCCCCCGCTCACCCCAGTTTTAACATAATATAAAATTATAAGCGGCATGAATCACGATAATGCGAGCGGGCTGCGCGGCCAATTCACAACTTTGCCGAGGTAGGGTCTACCCCCGCCCCCGCCAGCCTACCCCTGCACAGACTACTCAAACTTGGAGCGACTCGATTCAGATGTGGGAACTGGGAACCGTGCATTCAATTTTCACGTATATTTTTATAACTCAACCCACAAATCGACTTATTTATTAACAGTCACACGAAGCATTCGAAGCTCTAGTTCCATAATAACACTTTTTACTGAACCGATAAGTCTGCCGATTAATGATTTAACAGAGAGCTACAAAAACGATTAAGTTAATAAAAGTCAAGATATGCATCGCTGCTTATTATATTTTGTCGGTTAAAAAATAGATAGCTCTGTTATCAGTTAGTCTGTAGTCGCCCCGCGCGGCACGGGCAAAAAGAAAACTTTTATTTTTATAAGACAAGAAATTTATTATAGCTGATGCCCGTGTCGGTTTCGCGATTCTTCGGAAATAGAATGTAAACGCGCCTCGCAATAAATTTATTAAATTACAAAAATTCATTTGTTTGCGCCGCTTTTGTTGTTCCAGCGGAACGCTACATAAATATTTTATGTTTTAGTTCTAAATTAACGAGTCTATGAGGAACGGTCGGTTATTCGATTCAACGACATTGACGAATTCAAAAGCTTAGAGAGCGTTTGTTTGTACCTATGGTATTTCGTTCTAATAGACTAAAATGGGTATAGGTTTTATATTTGTTAGGTAATTGTGGTTTCATACTAATTTTGCCTATTGAGTAACCGTCAGCCGTGGTAGGTACATGGACTATTTATCCAATTAAGAAAATGCTTTGAATGAGTATTAAGTTATATAACTTTATTAGTTTTGATATGTGTATCACTCAGCAATATTACAGGCGTCATAATTATATCCAAAATTGTCGTTTCCCTCATTTACTTTACCAAACTAAGACTGTAAATTATGTAAACATATCTCCAAATGTATTGAAATACTGCCAAATGAAAAAGTAGCTTTTCCATTCTGTGAGAGCGCGTTCTGACTACATTCTGGCAAACTTGCATAATATATACTTTTAATATTCAAGATATAAGCCTTGTTTGAATGTATTAGCGATACAAAACGGGAAAATATTATGCACGTCGTATGCTCATAATATTATGATATTTATGTTTTTATTAGTGTTGCATCTAATTACCGATAAAGTAATTATCGAACGGTATGTATGTAAGTTCGTTTGTTTACACTACAGGGTGTCCCCAGAAATCGTCGCGGAATCGACAGCCGATTGTCATTACACCCTCATTACGTCGCGTTGATATAACGCTCCGACCGGTTCGAATGGTCACCGCCATATGTCATTATACAATTATCACTCTTATTTCCAGCGTATAAGTCCGTTTTTAGATTGATGAAAGCGTGTCTCCGTGTTTTATGAAATACCCCCACAATAATTTAATCTTACCGAAAATTTGAAAAGTTCTTAAAAACGCGTTTTAAGAGCTGAGCGCTTATTTTACGGCAACTTTTTATAGAAAAATAAACGGTTATAACAATGTTCGCTACCGGTCTCTCTTGAGATGCACCGAAGAAGTGCATTTAGAAACAAATTATGTCTTAATTATGTGTGCTTGAGGAACGTAGGTTTTTGTAGCACACAATGCATTTAAAACTAAAAGGTCACCATCGGTATTTCATAAATTAAATAAACAATAAAGTCCAACAAGCGACCTTATGATTAAAACAATTAAAACAATTTTTATATAAGCGGGCGCCTGCACTGCACAAGAAGTCGTGAAATTTAAAGAAAAATATATTTCATTCGAAAGCGGCAGCATTGAAATGAAATGCCAAGAATTACATAAAGTCAAAAACATTGTCCGTCTGTAATTACAAATGCCGTGCTTAATTACAACTAAACAGCGTAGTCGTGCCCGTTTGAAATATTCATTATTAATATTAATACGAAATAAAAACAGGTTTCGGCGATACTCTGGTGTTCGGGCCAACTCCACACCCTGTTTAAATTGCATTGCTTTACAATATAAGCCTCAGGATGCATGCAGCATGTCATATTGCATAATATGCAATGTGCCAATACTACAACACGCTTTTGATCTATAACTGCCAAAACAATAACCTTGGAAGGTCACTTCCACACAATCATACACATTCTAGAATTTCTCAAAGAAATAATACAATGACTATAGACATCAGTATAAAATACGAACTCTCACTTTTTATTTTTAATCAGCAAATATTCATGTCATGTAGTTTATTGATTTCATGAAACTTCGACAGCGAACAGGCTAAAGACAAAAGAAACAATGCAAAATATACTCCTACAGCTAGCGATACTGATAGTAATTCTACCTCACATTTATTACTTCGAAATTAATACGTTTATATCAGTATTTTTACCATTTATGTGTCCAGATGTGATTTATATGAGATAAATGCGCATGGCACGGCACGTAAAAATACTGTATATCGATTTGAAAATACTTCGTGCAGTGAGTAAGCAGACTAAGTTTAACGTCGATGCAATGTCTCCGACAATATAACTTGTAATTAATAACAATGAGGCATAACAGATGCGGCCGTTCCACACACCCATTTTTATGCCATACAAAACGAATGAGTGCGTTTATAACAGTACATATAGTTTATACTTTATAGTAGTATAGACTATAGACTATACGTACGATTAAAAGTAACTGAAGACTATTAATTGACCTAATATCAAATAATCGCAGATTACATCCAAACACGGATTTATTACTTAATTTATCTATTCTGCTATTTATCTTTGACTCCGAGGAGGAAGAAATATTAGATTATTACATGACAAGAAGGGAGAGCGGAAAACTCGGAGCCCTCCAATGCAACCACATACCTAAATGTAATATATTGTAATCTTTATAAATATTAGCTCGTTATAATCCTGAAAACCAAATTTATTTTATAGCTCACGTCTTGAAAGCGTAATCTAAGCTGCGCAATAAACATTCGACGCATGAATCAAGACAGCTAAAATCATTTATGATTATTAACCGAACGATACTAATTGACTTTTAATCAGCTGATTCGAACGCTTCAAACAAATTACATCCGTCGCACACCCACACCTAAACCGTGACAAACAAATGTAATTTGTTAATACAACACAAGCGAACGTACGCAACGAGCGTGATAAAAAATACGTACACTAAATAAAAAATTTCATACGGCAAATTTTTATTATTACAACCTTTTATATATCATCTAAATCGGCGTTTACGACGGAGAACAATGCCGGGCTCCGGACCGAACAAAAGTGGGACGCAAATAAAGAAAACAATAAAATTAGATTATATAAACACATAAAATATATCCAGATCGTTCGCTGCGGCGGCGACGCATGCGTCTCGCAGCCACCGCGCATTACATCTAATAAATTAACAGCGCCCGGCGCAACGCCGCGCGACCTTTCGTGCGCTCGCCGCGCGGCCGCCCAGCGCGCCGCTTGCTTCCCTGTACTCGCCGAAATCACATGCAAATCTACTCATTAACCATCAATAACTATTGCTCAAATTTATTAGAGCATGTTCAAAATAAAACAACGTGCACTGAACATCTATTTCTTAATATCGTAATATTTATTGCAATATGCACAATGCACATGTCTACGCAATACATACAATTTTATACTAATTAGTTAACACGACATTAGGAAAATGAATATATTATTACGCTCAATTCAACTTCGTAAATAATTTAATATATAATATCACCGTTCACTTTATTATTGGTGGAGAGTGATAAGAAAATTGTTTCAATTTAAAATCTTGTATCGTATGAATAATTCGGCTCACTACTTGAAGACTATAAAGGTCACAGTTTGATTTCACAGCATGTCTAAAGTATATTTTTGTAGGTCAGATTGGGTCGGCTGTATTCGCTTTATGACGCATTAATTGACATCATTCGTAAAATTGATGTAAATTATGGTGGTTTGGAATTGAGTTGGGTTTAACTATGAATCTTCGTTTGTCATAGTTGGCAGATAAACTTCCATTGGCTTTAAATATAAGAAATCTAGTAAGAATTCCGAGTTGCCTTCCAAAAGCAATAAACTCAAGATATGTAAAAATTTTTAAATAACTTCTCATATTTAGATGTTTTACATTATATACATCAATTCTTGTTTTTTTTCTCTAAGATATCCACAAATATATAAAGAAATCGCGGTTAATTCCTATATAAATATACTACTGTTTGCATATTAATACTCCAAAAAAGCCCAAATGACCACACCACTGCGATCTGTTACACACATGCGTAAGTCTTATAATAAAACAGTAATAAATTATGTACACACATCGAGGTACAAAACGGACACGCGAAACACAATAAAACCTGAGTACAGTTCTCAAGGTCTCCATCTATTGTAACAGTTAAATTTTTTAATCCATCTCAACTAAATGGCGACTGAGACCATTACGATCGTAACGACGTTATGTTATTCAATACTGATCTCTCTCACGGTGGAACAGAGTTGTAAATTGTTATCGAAATGGGAAATCGCGATTTTCTGATACCTTGTACAGGTTTGAAGAAAATGCCGTTTTGTTATAATGCAATTTGGAAAAGTGCAATAGTGCTTACATTGCAATGCACTTTTGTGGATCTTTATTTGTATTTTTTAAAAAGGACGATAGAAAGACTTTGCAAACTAGCGTTCTTCATTAATCAATGAATGGAAAGCGACTAAATTATTTGTAAAAATAGCTCCACGATTAAATTTCAAATAAATAGTTTAGGTACTTAAATTAGAGAGCTATATAATCTGTAGCAAAATTGCTCAAAGAGCCGAGCTTTAACGAGGTAGGTGGAGTACGTAAAAGAAAAGGTGAAATACCTTCAATAATTAGGAATAAAATATATCCGTCGGTTATAAATCAGCTTACATTTTTATTCTCAGCATCGGAATAATAGATTTTATATGTTAAATTTGGAAAATGTTGGAAGGGAAAATGTTTCGCGATCGAAGTAGGTAATATTAAGCATATTAATATATAATAATCAACACTAATATTATAAAGAGGAAAACTTTGTTTGTTTGTTTGTTTGATTGTAATGAATAGGCTCATAAACTACTGGACCGATTTTGATGAAATTTGGCACAGACAATCTTTAGACCCTGAGAAAGAACATAGGCTACTTTTTATTGCGAAATATGTACCACGGGCGAAGCCGGGGCGGACCGCTAGTATATTATAATGTATTTATTATTCAAAATGTCTACTGGCTGCGAGCGTACGCATCCCCGCACGGTATACTTGTATCAGATAAAATTATTCAAATGATACTATCTATTGTGTTTGTAAAACAATGATAAATAATAACATTGCATTATATTATATATCTATATGGTAAACATTTCTGGTGCTGGCCATATAATAGCGGTAAAACATTGTTTGCTTTACAACTTGAAATAACACGTTGTCATCTAGCTAAGCCTAATGTTTGGATAAAATATAATATTTTGGCACACGCTCTGTGGACCTACCGCAACCGTCATAATGAATAGGTACTTGAAATAAAATAATGATAATATATTCAATATTAAAACATAACAATTAATTTAAAATGCAAGTGTATTCATTAGAACTATATATTTTCGCGTTCATTTTATTTGCGCGTTTTCCTTGTACGGTTAGCATACCTATTTTAGTGAACGAAAAAAATGGCGATTTTTGGTTTACTTTGGTTTGCTTAAATTTATGTTAATTGTTACCTAAATTATGATTGCTTGAGACATTTAAGGTTTGAAGTAATAATAATCCCGGAACACTTCCTCAACTTTTCATTAAAGTTTATGATTGCCCATCAAGCTTCAGAAAGTCCGTTAGTTTCGGTTTCCGAAAAAAATAACATTATTCAATGCTGCAAAGCTGAAAACAGGCCTTCCATTGTCCATTATTGCATATTATATTACATAGAGGAGACTGTAACTTCAGAAGCATTTATTCGATAGTATATAATATATGCCACTATGAATGATAGTAATTAATCTTTAAATAGCAAAGGTTTATTTTATTTTATAACTACCTACTTTTTTAAACTAATTAAAATTGCAACTATTTCTTAACATCATACGAACATTATGCATTCAGGAACGATTTCACCATTATTTTTTCAGTATTACATCTTTATCCATTAGGACGATACTTTTTAGAGAATTAACAAGCTTTCATAACCAGCTCATCAATTTTTATTTTTTCAAGCTAATCACAATCGTGCATGTGGATGAAAATGTATTTCCACTCCTTCAATATTCGTTAAAGTTAACTTCTGATACTTAAGGCGAAATGAGACCCAAAACAGACGTTTCGAGCGCACGGAGAATTAATTTTTTTCTTCTAAAACACCACAAGTTAACTATAGCAACTTAGGTAAAAGTTTTAAGGTTAAAATAAATATATTTAAAGAAATAAAATGGAATATGTATAAGAAAATCTGAACAATATTCTAAGATTCAATCAAATGTTGACAACTGCACTGTATAATTTTCTTTCTTGAAAATAAGCATTAATATATTTTCATTTGTACAATGTTAATAACCTGAGCGAGGCAATTTATTAAACGATATTTCCAGCAATGAATATAAAAGCAATCAAAATCGAAGTGCTTTTATTATTTAAGTTGCTGGACGCTGCGCCACAACTTAAGAAAACAGGAAACTATTTAAATGTTGATAAGGAAAAGGCATATAAAAAACTAGCGACCCGCCCCGGCTTCGCACGGGTGCAATGCTGATACTAAATACACTACAGAAAAACTGTGAACGTTGTATATAAAAACATAGCTGCCCGCTCCGGCTTCGCACGGGTATAAAATATATAGCCGGGCGGCCGGCCGGTAGCGCCACAAACGGTACGTCTCGCAATTTTTAAATCTGTAATATCTTCGAAAATATTCACTTAAATCATACGGTGTAAAGGGCCATATAGATCTATATTAAATGAACAATGTATTCAAGATATTTAATTGGTTAAGGATTAATGCTGTATTGGTTAAAATCGCTTCGAAAATTAGCCATTATTCAATAAAGTTATAGAATCAACTGATATCCCCTTGTTTATAATAGGTGACTTTAATTTAGGAAAAATTAACTGGACTTCTGATTGTGTAAGCGATTCTAACGATTGCTAAACTTAAAATGTAAACTAACTGTAATGTAAGTTCTAATTATCTGCCTTGTTAGTTTTCATAACCGTTCTGTTTTTCTTTTTTTTTTTAAATGAAAAAGTTTTTGCATGTGGTGTTAGCCTTTAAGTAGCTGTTGCATTTATATAAGTTATTTTGTGGTCTTGTTTCTGTTTGTTTGTGTTGATGTAAACAACTGTTGGCTGACCTTAATTAAATAAATAAATAAAATTATTTGTCGTAAAAAGTAAAGGACAAAAAAAAGTTATTGTGGGTTATCCATAAGAGGTAGACATATACCATCGCGGACTTTTCTCATTTCTGTAGACCTTTTTAATGTGTATAAGACTTAGTACATTATTTTGATAAAACTCGAAGGGCCTTCAGCCTGCGTTTGCAATGTAAGCGGAAAAAATGTAATTTTTTACGACTTCATATTAGAAACCTCAAAAATAACAGTACTTCTCCACTATTTAATGGATGTTATTATACATATAAACCTTCCTCTTGAATCACTCTATCTATTAAAAAAAAACCGCATCAAAATCCGTTGCGTAGTTTCAAAGATTTAAGCGTACAAAGGGACATAGGGACATAGGGACAGTGAAAGCGACTTTGTTTTATACTATGTAGTGATGATAGTGATAGAATAACAGGCATTCGTCTTAATAAAACAATACTTTGTTGCATGCGACTATTTATACTTGATAAAAAAGTTAGTTATTACTACGTAGCGGTGCACGGGCATGTAGTGGTAATTGAGTCGCCAATCGCATTGATATCGGCGCTACTCACAGCTACTCACGGCTACTCACACACAAGCAGACGGGTAAACGTGTGATAAAATTTTAACGAAGTCGTCTGTCTCGTTCCGGCTTCGCGAGGAAAAAACCTCAAGTGAAGTGTGATGATTTTTCACATTTTGTTTATAATATATTCATCGCGCGTTAGATACGCAATTGCGGCACCCGATCATGCGTAGAGACACACTTGATTAAGTTTGTGGATCAATAACTTTATTGTTATTTATTCTTAGCGCTATCAATTCGTGAACTTGTTTATTTTGGAAATCATTTAAATAAATAATAGGAAACAAGTTTTATGCAGTAACGGAAATACGTGACCGGCGATCGATCGTATTGTTTCACGGGAGGTAATTAATTATTAAACGATTTTATAAAATTACTTATACCGAATTCGTAAGAAAATGTGTCAAGCGTGAAGTTGCTGTATTAGTCGATCAACATAATATGAATTCATAGACATGTGCTTGTATGTTTTCTAGGCGTGTTCTATTTAATTAATTTGCAATAATTATGTATGCGTTATACGGGCCCCGTATCTTTTAAAGTACAAAAGTTATGCAAATATTAATAATCCCGTGTATGGCAATTGGCAACCATGTTACAAAACATAAGTATTAAGTCCTTTTGTCGGTTTTTTCTTTTACTGCAGGGGCTCAGTTTTGCCTGAAAATTCCTTGTTCATAATATATCATGTGTATAACTTAGAACTACAAATTTGAGGCGTATAAAATTTATAAATAGGTACTTAATAATTATGTATATGTAAATTGATCAATATTACTATTGCGACATCGAATGAATACAATATAACAAAGAAAATAAATTTAAATCAATTATAGAATATCTTACAGCATAATATTTTAATAATATTACGTTTGCTACCGTACCTAATGTAAGGAAATCACAAGTCATCAATAGGTACAATATGGGTACAATAGTCCATTGAATGTTACTTTTGGGGTTGCAATTTTTTTGTTGGATAGTAGGGGGGAATATGAAATGCTTAAATTAAAATTTAAGGGTCTTCTTAAGTTGTAGACAATCCGATTTGCTATAAATGATGCCTTGTAATTTTTTTTGAAGGATTTCCAGTTTAAGTGAACCTTTGAAACCCTTTTTCAAGTGACCCCACAAACTTTGAGTCTAATAAATCTACTAAACCCTATACATATCCATCAAATCAAATTGCGTCCTCTGAAGAAGGCACATGAAATATTTCAATGGACTAATAAGAAGTGACAAAAACAACAACACATGTTTTTTTTTTTAATTTGTGTGATAATAGGTGTTTAAAAGTTGTCCTTCCATTTGTTATAAATTGGAATTAAAGTGAATTTTGTTATTTTGAACAAATACAAATGCCTATCAAAAAATCACAACGTATAGAGTTAATGAAAAAGTTAAATTAATAACCTGATTTAATTAATTTGGTCATTTTCATTTCATTTTTCATTATCCTGATAAAAACATTATAAATTAGAAATTATTAGAAATTAGTTATATTTTCCAGTCCAATAAGAATCTATTTAGTTTTAAATATTTAGATAATGTACGTAAAAGCTCTACATTCTACAACCTACGATATAGGTATCTCGTCAAATAATACAAAGAGATTCATTTATAATTAATTTCATACTTTCACGAATAAAAATATAAGTATGTAAGACAATGGTTGCGGTTAATTAAAAAAGATCGTCAAGACAATTTCGGGATTCGAATGCGGTTTCACGTTGAAAATACAAGTGTTCAATAAATTATGAAAAATAAAGTACGTTCAATATTAAAATTATATATTCGTATTGCTTTTAAGTACAATCCCAGAACTTAAATATTTATCTACCTACTTCATATTTAAAATTAGATTTAAATTCTAATGAGAGATAAATCTTATAATTGTGTGTAAAATATATCACTGTTACAATGTCAGAAGCAATGAATAGTGATAACAAAATATACGCGAAATGATAATATTGCCAGTAAAAAAATTTCACGGTCTGGTGCTTCTGTTGTAAGACTTTCTCATAGATTCTTCGATCGATTATTTATTGATTTAATTATGTGTACTTCTTTGATTGCTTTTTATTAATATACGTTAATTATAACTTTAAGTTTTAATTCGAATAAATTGTTTTCATACATCTATTTAAAAGCAAATTGTAATAAAAATATTGAAGTGTAAGATAATTAATATACATAATATGTAAGAAGATATTATTTTCTTTTGCACTACACGCTCGATGCTATCCCCCTTCTACATTTTAAAGACATTGG
This sequence comes from Colias eurytheme, assembly GCA_907164685.1. Classification (NCBI taxonomy): domain Eukaryota; kingdom Metazoa; phylum Arthropoda; class Insecta; order Lepidoptera; family Pieridae; genus Colias; species Colias eurytheme. The sequence continues at coordinate 8,193 of CAJQZN010039649.1, read as the reverse complement.
TTAAGGTGATGAATTAATTTTTCTAACATTTACGGCCCTTTTCAAACCTTCGTGATTTTTATATTATTAAAGTTGTCGTGATGAAAATTCTTGACAAGAAAGTTCAATAGTAATACAATACGTCTACCGTTTTAGAAACATGATTCCATGATATTTTCTCGATAGAAAAAAAATACAAAGTTATCATTGTTATTTTTTTTTAATCTCTGGCATCTTCAAAATAACAAACGTAAAGTTACGACTTTTTGGATATTAACTATAAAATATACAACCTATACGTCTACCGTGTTAGAATTTTGAAATATGCGATGGTTTTGAAATAAACAAGAAATACTTGAAATTAGCGCGCGACCAGCCAATATAGCGAGAGCCGCCCTGTACCTTCCTACCCCGATCGCTGCACGAGTCATTCCCGCTACGGCCGTCACACGGGGAACTTGTGTCGCTCGCGCAATCGTAAAAAAGGGTGACAACACGATAAGACAAAATGAGACAAATGGGGACAATAAAGAAAATAAGAAGAAGAAACATAAAGGTTGGAGGAAAAAGAATGCTTACAATTGGAACAAATTAATGAAGTAAGTTGGTTTTATTTTAAATTTGATGATAATTGTATTATAGACGATGTTTGATATGTACCCCTGTTTTAAGTACATAACGAATGTGTAAGATTTTTTCATTTATAGCATAAATAATCTGTTCAGAAATCCGGAATCCAGAAGGAAAATAAACCCACTGATTGTTCACAATGTGAATCCACTCCTTCGTAAGTACCTTTATTCAGTCAAAAATGTATGTTATCAAAGCTCTACTGGTTTTATCGCATGATTCCATTTTTAGCAAAAAGCAACAAAGTGCAAAGAAATAAAAAAATCATGGTGAACTTAGTGGAAGTATGGCGGACATAATATGGAACAGGAGCTCATTGGAGTAGTATTATATTTAAAAAAAATACGAAATAATTTCAAGAATTACATTTCTTAGAAGGTGGTAGATAAGTATGTTGTATAAAGAATTTGATGTTGATATTTATTTCATTTATACTTACTACACCTGTGCGGGAAATTGCTTAGTAATAAAACAGGTTTATATTCATATTTACATAGTAATGTGAGTTTTCATTTCGAAAAATTTTGTGTAAGTATATTAAATTGAGTTCCTGGGTGATCTGGAAACACAATTGGGCCCGGAAGATGGCGCTGCAGTCACTCCTCCTAATGACATGAACCGATTTGGATGAATATTTGTGTGCACATTTCATTTTTGTGGGATGATTGGTTGATTCGCTTTCACATTAGCTAATATTATGTATTTTTGTTGTTAGAAAGTAAACTTAATTTAATGTTTATAATACATTATTATTGGTATAAATAAGCCAGTGTTCGTCTCACATTGCTGTACCTGCCTACCTACCCTACCAGGGCCTAACTTTGTTCTGGCTATTTTATTTTGATTATTTGTAATGAATAATTACAATTATAATAGAGTGCAAAAAATAAATACATGCGTCAATATATTTTGTGTTTTTTTTAAACAATTTTTTTATTTAAAAAAATATCATTCCGACCGCGGCTTTGCCCGCGTGGAATTAGATTATATCGTGAATCCTGTCTTATCCCATAATTTGAAAGAAGTGTTCAGTTCGGATAAAAAGTATCCTATGTGTAAATCCAGGCAATTAGCTATATTTTATCAAAATTGGTAATGTAGTCTTGACGTGATTAAGTAACAACTAACAAAAAAATATACAAATTAACATCCAAAGTTTCGCATCAGTTTTACTGTATTAGTGATATCTTCCACTCTTGACTTTGACTGAGAAGAATTAGGGTTTATAACTTCTTTCAGAAATATTACCTTTCATTTCTGGGCATGACGTAATATCTACGTCAGCATCAAATTCTATCTAAATCCATTCAGTAGTCCGCGTTATTGAGTACCATTTCATTTTTTCAGAGTAACAATATTTTTTGTTATTTTAAAGATTATTTATAACCTGTATTATTTTGTAATAAAGTAAACATTACGAAATAATAATAATAAATTTATTAATAATGTCTAAGTAGTTGTTAAAAAGAAGATTATTTGTTTATAAGCAAGAAAATAAAACCAATAAATCAACAATTAAATATATGTATAAGAATATTTTTATAACTGTATGACGACTCCATACATGTTTGTCCCGAGTCGGCTAGCGGCAGCGCGGCGAGTTTGCAAGAATGACTTCGCGCACACCCGCGTTCGCGATAGCGAGCTATTAGACTCCGCCCGCCAAGCATTAGATTTTTTTTTGTGTATCGTCTTAATTAGTGTTACTCAATTAAGTAATAAACATCCCCACGTCCTCAGTAATGAATGCTTATTAGCAGGATATTATATGAATATAACAAGACAAGAAATCGCGTTTCGTATTACAATTGTTATGAATTTTAAATAGTACCTACTACCTACAGGCTACAATAAAGATGTATAGGTAGACTATTATATTGCTTTTTGAAAAAAATATTAAAGTTTAAGATGACACTAATTACAAGTTATCAATAAACTATAGCGAATAATAGCGAACGAAATGCATTAATTGTTCACATTTTCCTTCCAGATAAAAAGATTTGTTCCTAATTTGTCCATTCACAGATAAAAGTATCAACGCTTTCCTCAAAGCGACGTTAAATTGAAATTAATCTGTGCTCAGTACATTTTAATACAAACGTTAAAGAAGCTCCAAGTACACGAAGAAAACTCATACATTTAATAAAACTGAGTGCAACAGACGACTGCGAATAGATATTAATATGTATGAGTGCATTGACATTTTGAGAATAAAAACTTTAAATTTTTAACCTTAAGCCAATAACAATAAGGAGCATATCGCGTTCGTAACAATAGGTATTATAAATATTGACAAAGGTAATAATCTTCAATCAACACCAGTGATGTGAAATGATTCATGGCTAGTAGACGCTTTTAAATCTATGGGAGGCATGTTTAGAATGGAATTGGAATGGAACTAAGGGAAAGAAAATGCGAGACTTGTTTTGCGATTTATCGTGAGACCGGTTCATCAACTGATCGCTTACTATTGGACGGTTTAATAATAATAATTAATATACTTGAAAATTATGCGTCGTGTTATAGGTAATGTTAGACTGACTTGTTAATATTTGTCTATTATAAGCTTTTAAGTATTTAAGATATAGAATATGCATACAATTAAAATAATGAATAAGTCAATTATAAAACTAACAATTTCCTTTGCAATGAAGCGAATAATATATTGTCTCCCCTTAAAAGTTTAAAACGTATAGCAGATAATGTGGTAATTTATTCATTGCCTACGCATAGGGATGTAACGATACCGATACCGATACCGATATATCGGCCGATATATCGGCAAGCCGATATATCGGTATCGCCGATAATAAATCAACCGATACCGATATTTTTTTATTAAATTCTTTCTTTTCTTTTATGTTTTTGCATTGTATTCATTCATATTGTTTTATTTCTGTTTCTCTAATAGTGTTAAGGAAGAGTGGAACCTCCTGACACAAGCATTTTATTTGCTTACTAGGAGTGTTCCAATCACAAATTTGTTTATGTAAAGGAAAGAAAGAAATAATTTTGAATTTTTTTTAATTTTTAACGTGATAACGTTTTTAAAATCGTTTTAGTCGGGTGACATGTTCATAAACTTGTGTCGCACCAAAACCTCACGAGCGCGATCGCAGGTATAACGAGAGAGAGACGGACCGATATCCCGTTTCATCTCGAGCGCTGCCACTGCATTATGTTATCACGTAAACATCTCGATCGTAAACCTACTTTACAAACAACCAATTTTTTGATATCAAATAATTCAAAAATCCGCGCCCAATGAACGATGCGGGAGGCCGCCCGCGCGTGCGCACTTTGTTTTCTGAAAAAACTCTACCAATTATTAGTAAACTTTTATTAGGTACTGATTGTATGTGTATTACTTAAAGTTTAACTGACTTCGTAAAATAATAATACTAAAATAAATGGTTTTGTTGCTTTTTGATTTGGCATTTTTATTTAAAAGAATACGATTAACAGTTGTCTCTGTTAAATGTTGGTAACTTTTTATGCATAATTCACTATTTATTTTTCTACCAAGCCATCGATATCGGTATCGGTATCGGTATCGCCGATACATTTCTACAAATATCGGTATCGGTATCGTATCGGCAAAATCATGTATCGTTACATCCCTACCTACGCATATATGCGTGCTTAACAAAGATTAAAGTATCAGAACTCAAATGAATATTATATTCTTCTTTTTTGCTGTTTAACTTATAGAATATTCATAATACATGTTTTACACACTGGTTTGTTGTAATAAAGATAAATAGTGGCTCGATTTATTTTATAAAATTATATACTTGGGCATAGTGATTGGCCGGTTATATTTTATAAAATTGCGTTTCTAAATAAATGATCAGTAGCGTTTTCGTGTTTTATATACACAGTTGGCTCGACCTTAATTCATACGGTAAATTATATAGAACCGACTCTTCACTGCAACTTGAATATAAATTGACTAATTAATGTTAAACGCTAGAATATTAACCAAATAGAGCCGCGGGAAACAACATTGTAACTAGTTTATATTATATATTATAATGAAACGCTAATTTCATTATTATATTATAATATTATAACATTTTATTGTAATGTGTATCTAAGTATTAAATTATTATAACAAAATAAAACATTGATAAAACCTGTGTTAATTAATGCATGCTTAGATAAATTTAATATGAAATATTATAACTTCACGAAAATAAATTAGTTTTTCTACATTTGGTTTAAAAATGCTACAACTACTTATTTATAAATATACTTTCAATGCATTTAAAAACTATGATAATTTCAACAAAAAAAATAACTTCAACATTCAAATATTTATATTTCATTTTAACATACCCATGCCGCATTTAGATTATAATAACTGACGGAACGTGAAAAGAACATTTTTATAGAAATATTATAATAATCTTACGTAAACGTTTGAGTCTCACAGTGAAATTCGTGGTCCCTAAAAGCCTAAAAAAGACAACACCAACGTTAAAAACTTTTATGAAAGCTGAGAGTGAAACCAGTGGAACTACATGCAGCCTTCTATCTCGGAGTCACTAAAACTATTACGAAATATAGGCTTAGAGTTTTCAACATTTTTTTATTCTCTTTTGCGATAGATATTGACGCTTCCGTAGTTAGAGGAGCCGAAGGTAATACGAACCACTTGAGGAAAAATCTATGTTAGAATAATAACTTTATCATTCTTTCTTTGTTATTAATTATTATAATATAATTAAGCGTTTATTCATTACGTTGCCATTACATTATCACGAGAATAGCCTATAAATTACCAAGTAGATTTTTTATATTATTTAAATTGTAATAAAAATTAAAAATTAACGTTCACGTTATTGGACTAAATAATGAGTTTTGAAACATTAAACACAGGTAAGATTAATGTTAGATTGGAGGGATGATGTCTTATGCCTTAGGTATTTCTAACAGGAATCCGATCTGAATGAATCTGTGTAATCATTCGATATACACATTATATGCAAAATTTTCCGAACACACACCGCTGAGCGCACTTACCACCCACACTTTGTTATCATATTTAATTACTACTACAATGTAAAGAAAAAATTACACGATAAGTCAATAGTATTATGCATTTACAATAAAATCAGTACAATTAAAAATCCGTCAATAATAATCATTCGCAACAATTAGCCACAGACGTGATTTCAATTAACAACGCAGTATGGAGTTCCATAATAGGAATAGTATAGAGATCCGATAAAATATAACGAAATGTACTGTCCAACTTGATGATAAATGTATTTATTAAACACGTACGTAAATAAATGTATTTATTAAGTACGTACATACTCATCGAATATCCCCATATTATTATTTACATAACGTGCTGTCGCAGCTGATAAATTTGTATTTTTTTATAACACCATAAATTACATCATTGTCGATTGGAAGCGAATAATTGACATATTAGTACATATGTTAACTGATAATTTAACGAAGTGACTCGTAAAAAGAAGCAAACTATCTTTACTTTTTACCTGTGCATGTTTTCAAACGACGCAAGGAATTTATTTACAAATACGCGTGTTAATATTGTAGGACAGATGCATTAGTTGCGTATAAGTTGCATACTTATAATATTGAAAAAGCGTCCATAGGAACGTCGTTGAGTTAATTTATGTATATTAATTTAGTGGCACATAACAATTATTTCTATTTCAGCATTCCGGCAATCGCATGTGGGATCGCGCGCTAATATGTCATTAATGGCACGAAATCATTACACTCGAATGCCAGCACGGGTGTATCCTTCTGCGGACAACTCATCTACATTGTCAGTACTCGACAACCTCACAATGTAAAATCCGCTTTATTTGTCCGCCGACTGACACAATGCTCTCAATGAGTCACAATAGCGAATTAAGTATTATTTTAAATTGACGTAATTGAAAAATATGCAGTCGCTCGCGCTCACTGCTCGAATAAATTGATTCATGTATAATATTATCAGAGAACAAGGACCGCAGATGCGATACATTTTACGAGTTTCTGTTCTGTCTGGTCGCGTGCCTCACAAAGGAATACAACAAATGCATAGAAATCTTCTGATAATGAAACTTGTGTGGGAATTGAACAAAACATTAACGGTGGATAAAATCTGTTTTAAATCTAGTAAAAAAAATGGAACATAGAATCAGAATTGTTTATTATAAAACAAAAAAGCAAAAGTAATTGCATGTGATAAAAAATGTAAAAGTTATGTACGAAATTCCATTTCATAAAGATTTTTATTATTTTTTTTTATTATTTTATTATTTCAGATTAAATTATTGAAACAGATAATTCAACTAAAATCAAGTTTTATCCATTATAATTTATTGATCATACTCTTTGGTCCACACAGGGCCAATGTACTGACCGACAGACGCAATAACAAATAAAATATTATTAACAAATTGTTGCAAATTGTGTTATAATGCGTTCAAGAGCTTAAGACAATTTTTATTTCTTCTTATTGTCAGGTTATTACAATAAACTTAATTAACTATAGCGTTTCGAAGAAATGAAAGGATGATGGAAGTGTTTAACATCCGGTAGCGTCCTAAGAAAGAGTTTTCATATGGTTTTTGGGAATTTATGTATTTCTAATTTGCACATTGTATAAATCATTACTAGGAACTGTGTAGTTTATATTGAGGTACATACCTAATATTATGTTCGTAATAAAATGCAGTATGTAAATGTTTGTGATTTTATTACTTATAAAATATTTTCTTTTAATTTTTACGACAAAAAATATAAAAAAGAAAGCCTTTAAAGAAGGCCAACTACAGTTAAAAAAAGAAAGAACTTCAGTTTATGAATATTTATTAAAGACAACTAATAATAAAACCGGCCAAGTGCGAGTCGGGCTCGCGCACAAAGGGTTCCGTAGCAGCAAATATAATAAATTACAGTTAAATCAACCTATCTCAAAAACTATAAGAGATACTTTGATCAAACCAAAAATCGTTGAAAGAGTTAATTAGCATGCATCACCTCTATTTTTTTTAGAATTTTATACCCCGTAGTTATAAAAATAGAGGGGGGGGGGACATACTTTTTACGACTTTGAGAGCTGATATCTCAAAAACCGTTCACTTTAAGAAAAATGTTTTTTAGAAAACTTTATATCATTTTAAAAGACCTTTCCATTGATACCCCACACGGGTATGTACATCGAAAAAAAAAATTTCATCCCTCAGTTACATGTATGGGGGGCCCCACCCCCAATTCTTTTTTTTACTATTTAGTGTCATATTTTTGTAGCGGTTCATACAACACATATTCCCATCAAATTTCATCACTGTAGTACTTATAGTTTCCGAGTAAATCGGCTGTGACAGACGGACAGACGGACAGACGGACAGACGGACATGACGAAACTATAAGGGTTCCGTTTTTGCCATTTTGGCTACGGAACCCTAAAAAGTATAGCTACCTACTTAAAATGCACATTGGTAACGCACAGTATTAATTGTTCTATGTCAGGTCATGTTCTTTTGATAATTAATATACTGTATACATATACAGGGTGTAATCGTTAAGTGTGCACAGGCGATTATTCCGTAA
>CAJQZN010039648.1:14749-26604 GCA_907164685.1 Colias eurytheme | reverse complement strand
TGCATTGCATAAGGTTTGAATAAGCAAGTTTTTATTTGTACGGCTGTAGTAGTAGTTTTGTCTTTAGTAAATAATTTTTTTTTAATGTTATTTGGTGATGATGCACAATAATTTTATAGCCAGGTGGGATAGTTATTGCAACATGAGCGAAGCAGACTCAGACGCAAGACTGAGGCTTTGCCTGCTCTCCATGGCATGCCTTGTATTTGCATAATTAAGAAATCTATTACCACAGAAGCTGTAGCCATAAAGCAGGATAAACGTAAAAACTTGTTTCAACTAATCAGAGTTTATTTTGACATCAGTCATCTGTCCAGTTTCTATGATTGACATTGATTCAATTCTACTGCGTTTTATAGAACTTTTAATATTTACCATTTTATAGAAAATGTTTATCCATATACTCATAATTTGTATTTACCTTTCAAAGCCAACACAATTATCATTTTTATCTCGCATTAAGAATAGATACGAATACATACCTCAAGAAGAAAATGTGACAACTGAAGAGTTATATGATTTTCCAATAACAAGCCCAGAGCAATGGATAGCTCAAACTATTACAAGAGGTATTGAAAATGATAAAAATATAGACGATATATATTACATAGAACCACTAAAAGACCCGGTAAAGAAAGCCACTGTTAATATAAAAAGCATTGGGTACGATGTTGATGATAAAACTACAGTTAGTAAAACTAGCAAAGTAGAAAATTTCAGCCCAGGATTTGATGTCAGACCGACTATTGGTACCACTGAAAAAGAACGCATAAGCTCCGAATATGACGTTAAAATAAAAGATACTACAAGAGTAAAAGAAAATTTAAACTATGGATTTAATGCTAGAGCCACTATAGATGGAACTAGTCCATCAGAGGTCTATAAAATTGATAAAGCAACTAAAGATAATGCTAGTCAAGTAGAAAATCTAAGCTATGATTTTGATGTATGGTCTGAAACTTTACCACAATGGAGACCAACATTAGTAATGAATACAGAAGAATTAGCGACGTGGAAACGTCGACGTACATTTCAGTCTCATTTTCCAACAAAGAATACGCCGTTTGTGACAGGTACGTTGATTTAAATCTATATCAAAATTATTAAAAAAAATTAAAAAGTAACATAGCAATCTAATTTCTATGAATGTTTATAGAATCAATGTTATTTTAAACCATTTATTTAATACTTGTTTGACTATTGAATAATTGTATGTTATCATAAAAAGCTGGACAGACTTTAAAATTCAATTTAATTCTTGAATTATAATTTATTCAATTATAAGGTTATAATTGTACTAAGTAAATTCATACTGCCTCTCTTTTCTGGTATATTATATTTGTTTTGTATTGTTTACATGTTATGTTTCATATATTTACCATTATTTTTTGAAACAGATGTAAGTTTGACAACTAGAACTAAGGCAAAATCAAGAATGCTGCCCTGGATAGTCAAAATGTACAATAAACCTATAAGAAGAAAAGAAACATTTCAACCCAAAAATGCAACACAAACTTTATCCAGAAATATAAAGAGGACGAAAACCATAAGACAGATGAGAAGACAAGGTTCTAAATCAAAAGAGGCAGAAAGATCGAAAACGTCATATTGCTACTTATGTGGCTTAGACCAGGGCAATATACCAAAAACAGCAACCTGTTATTCGGTGTTTGAAAGTCCAGATGGAAGGTACAGGAGATTGCAAAAGAGGTAAGAATATAATTTCAACTGTATTGCTGCTTCTCGATAAAACTATGTAGTTTTGGTAGTTAAATTGAATTTAAGAAGTTTTATCTAGTGTTTGATTTTACGCGAGTATTATACACTAGCTGCGCGTCGCGGTTTAACCCACGTGGCTCCGCTCCTGTTGGTCTTAGCGTAATGATATATAGCCTATAGCCTTCCTCAATAAATGGGCTATCTAACACCGAAATAACTTTTCAAATCGGACTAGTAGTTCCTGAGATTAGCGTAGCCTAGCGTTTAATAAGTACAGATAGTATAGATTTATAAATTAAAGATTTTAACGGATTTTAAACGCGATTTATTCAGTCTGCCCATGACCACGCTCGCTGCAAAGTGTGCGAAACGTCGGAAAATAATATAATGCATAAATCGCGTTTAAAATATGTCAAAATCTTTAAATTTTTGAATGAATTTACGAAGTGAATAATAGTAGATCTAGTACTGTGGCTTCTCGATGAAATTGCGTAGTTTTTAATGTGAATTACCTAAGCGATTTTAATTTAAAAATCTTAAACTCTCAGGTATGAAGTCCAATGCATTCCTGGGAGTTCACGATGGAAGGGCAAGAAGATATATTCACCTCACTTTCGACAAGGTTGTTTCAAACGGTACCTTGATGTAGGTGTTATTTACAATGAGAGAGGATGTAGAACAAAGAAGGGATGGTATGGCCAGAGCTACGCTTCCCACCGATTAGTGAAACTAGAGATGATGTTGGAGAAAGTTGAAGATGGTTGCGTTTTCAGTCCACAAGCATCTTTGACGCCGTTCAGTAGAGCTGTGTCTTTGTATGCGAGATATCATGTTTGTGTGTGTAATAAAAAGTATTGTAATGGGGGTAATGTTAGGAGGTGCTATAGGTTTATATTTCTTATTTGTATGCTTGTGTTTGTATTAAATGTTTTTAATTTTTTCTGTTAATTTTGATTCAAATAGAAATATGTTGAAGTAGAGCTGTTAAGTATAGTTTCTTATCTTAAATTTTTAAATATTTTCAGAAAAGCATTATTATTTAAATAATAACCATTAAGTTTAACTCGTAAAGATAAAATAATATTTGTAAGTATGCTTACCTTTTTTCAGTCCAAATTTAGTAAATCACCATTAAATAAGTACATAGCGTAGTAATGTTAAACAAAAGTCATTTAAATATAATATATATATACGTTTAGATACTTCATGTTATAGTTTATAAAATGGATGTCTTCTTCTACTATTATCATAGGACATTTTACACAACATTATATATTTTTTCACACTTAAAGATCCTAAAAGTGTGTGTAACAAAAACATTCGTTTATGCCCAAGGGCAAATTCTATTAGTGTGGGTAAATTGGATCGACCCTTTTAAATAGATTGAATTTTATGTGATTTTCTAGATTTCTCTTAAATGGCTTTTATCGAAACGTATGTCTAATGTTTTCATTACCTAAATTAAAATAATGCGTACTAAATAGTGATATAATATTTAAATTAAATTCAAAGAGATGAAATACTGTTCAGTATTTGTTTATGAGTCAACTGTGAAGGGCAAAACGTTGAATATTGTTGAATTATTCTCTATCTCTAAATATGGAAAGAAACGAAAATTTTTAAAATGAAGTAACAACATAAAGTAATAAAATTTAATGTGTGGTATGAATATACTTTTTTATTACGCGATTAATTCGACATGTAATCAGAATTTGAAGGTGCATGTCCCGTTTTTTATCTTTTGGAAGGCGTCTATATCGTCATAGATATGCGATATGATATTATAAATTAGATAATAGGCGCGTCCACATAGGCCCACCTGCTTCGCGAAGCTGCTCACTCTGTGTGGACCCGCCTAATAACGTACATCTATATATTATATAAAAGAAAGTCGTGTTAGTTACTCCACTTATAACTCAAGAACGGCTGAACCGATTTAACTGAAAATTGGCAGGGAGGTAGTTTAGAGCCAGGAGAAGGGCATAGGATACTAAATATGTACTACGGGCGAAGCCGGGGCGGACCACTAGTTAAAAATGCAATTGAATTACAAACCAAAATAGAAACGGCAACAAAATAAAGGCTGCGGCTAAAAAACTTTTGAATATTGGCTTACAAGTTATAAAGTATCGCTTTCCGATTTTACAGATATAGTTTACAAGCTCAATTTCACAGAATTTTTATTTCCATTCAAATATAGGTAAGCTTACACGGTCTGCAATCAATTCCTCTTATTAAACATGAAATTTTGTGTATGGAAAATGGATGAAATAATTTACGTAAAAATCGCTATTTGGGCGTGGATGAAATTGGCCATATAAATAGGTTTTAGTTTGCGTTGTAGAAATGAAAATAAAAATTATTTTATAACAAAACGAAACCGCCATCAAATAATCACAACAGAAATGCAACACCTTTCAAATACAGAAGATTAAGAGTCATCAAAATCGGAGGTAACAAAAAAAATTAATACAATTAAATTGAGAACCTCCTCCTTTTTGAAAGTAGGTTAAAATTGAAAATGTATGCAAAAAGCCCTTTTAATATGACCAAGATGCAGTATACAAAAAAAACAAACACTCTCATAATACACTCAAGAAGTTTTAAATCCTGAACAAACACTAGGCAATAGAAGAGCTATTTGTGCATTTTAAAAAGCGTCAAGCCGGGACAGAAAAAACCGTGGAGCGTCTCTCTAAAAGTTTAATATAAGTCTCGAGTGGAAGCCTTTGAAAGTTAGCTCCTTTTGTACTTCCTTTGTCGGGTCGCGTTTTATCGCTTATTGATATGTTATGTGTGGAGTTTTGTTTTGAAGTTTGCAGGGGAATGACGAACGGCTGCTCTATGCATTTTAGAGTATTTATTTTATGATATAAGCCGATAGGGAATAAGATATATTTTATTATATTATGTCATATGAAGACTGAATAGGTTTATAGGTCAAGTTATTATTTACCATCGAGATAAAAAACTTGTACTTTTGCATGACAATGAAATCTTATAATTTAAAACGCAAAGATGACTGACTGACTGATCTATCAACGCACCGCCTTAACTACTGGACCGATCAGGATGAAATTTGGTATGCAGATAGCCACTATAATGTAGTCATGTGCTAAGAGTGAATTTTGAAACGTGATTCGTCCTAGCAGAGTTGGGTCAACTAGAAATAAATATTATAATGTACCAACACACGGTGACTCAAATTTAAATTATGACGTCACGAGGGAGGCACATGAATATAAACTGCTTTTTAAACGGTAGACGCTTCCCTAAATCTCTATTATAACTCTATAAAGTATTCATTGAAGATATCCGGTACTCAGGGAAGTTTGCCCCTTGTGGGATATGAGGCAGAAGCACATCTGTGAAACGGATGAACTTTATTTGATAAGTGGGTGATGAGAATTGTCTTTTTTATTTTTTATTGATTGTAATACAGGCTGGTTATGGTTATCTTCTATATAAAGAAAATGAATTGTCAAATGTGTTGCTAAGCGAAAAGCTCGTGAAGGGCTCGACCAATTTGGCTAATTTTCTTTTAACGTTTTTGTTAAGATACAGGGAAGGTGCTTTAACGTTTTTGTTAAGATACAGGGAAGGAGCAAATACGAACAAGTGATAACTGCGTTAAAAACAACCGACTTCAAACTTGCACTTGCAACATTTACAAATACAGACAAAAATGCTTATAAAATAAAAACTACTGGGCCTATCCGAATAAAATTTATGTGACCAATTGTGACAAAATACAAAATTATGGGACCAATTCGACACCATCCCGCATCGAACAAAAAAAGAATCACGTAAATCGGTTCAGAAACCTCGGAGTAATCGGTGTACATACATAAAAAAAAAAAATACCGGCCGAATTGATAACCTCCTCCTTTTTTTTGAAGTCGCTTAAAAAGGAGTGATAAAACAGAAATCAGAATCTCTGACTATTAGGTATACAAATAATAAATAAATTACTTACTTAATCTACAAACTATGCATTTATATTGTTAGGAGCATTATGCCTCGAACCGTTTCCTCGAACATTTATATTATTAGTAAACCTTAAACAAGCTGAAACTTAGAACTACATCTAAAGTTAGCACAAAACATTAAATTAAATATAAGTCTGCAATTAATTATTATTATTCTACGGCTGCGTGTGTTCTAAGGGACGCAATGTGACATAGTTGTCTTGCAATCTCTTGTGGCAACATAGCTATTGAAAATAATTAATGTTACGACTATATTAGTACTGCTATTCATTTTCATTATTTCATGGATGCCAACAAAATATAATCGAAGCAAAATATAGATAAATATTCCAAAATAATTTTAAGCCATTACATTTCAAAGAACTTGCCTGAAATTGTAAACTAAATATTTAAGTTTAAAAGCTCAGTGGAACATTTGCAAAGTTTGTAAAGTTTTTGGTGAGCTATAATTTTTCGTATATTTCTTTTGATATATAGCCTATTTGGTTATTTGTGAATTATAACTTCTATACAAGGTTAAACGACTGGCCGGTTTGCTTGGTTGGTAGTGACCCTGCCTTTCAAGCCACCGGTCGTGGGTTCGATTCCCACCCGGGGCAAATATTTGTGTGATGAATATAGATATTTGTTCTGTGTCTGGGTGATAATTATCTATATAAGTATTTATTTAAAATTATATATGTATGTTTATCAGCCATCTGGTTTCCTTAACACTAGCGAAAGCTTAGTATGGGATCAGATCGAGCCGTGTGTGAATATTGTCCCGAAATATTTATTTATTTATTTAATGAAAATTAGCGCATATCTCTTGCAGACTTCCTTCCTTCTCACTGCATAATTCCCAAAAACTTTTGTTCTACGACGATTAATGTATCAACAACATATTGTATCAACGTTAGTACTTAACACATACTTGTAACTTGTAGCAGTTACAGTTACAGTAACACCGAGGGGTCCTGGGTTCGATTCCCGGTGGAGACGAAGAAAAAAAAATGTCTCAGTCTGGTAGGACACAGAAGGCTGATCATCTACTTGTCCCTAAAAAAAATCGATCAGTGAAACAGATGTATAATGCATCTGCCCCTTACCCCACTTGGGGACATGGGACTTCACATTAAAACATTACATGTAAACTAGTGCGTAGATCGTGTTTACTATAATTAATTAACATAAAGTTACACGCACACACACACACTCACGCACACACGTACACACACATTATCACTAATAATACCTAACTTTATATAAAAATCTTGTTTGAATCCCAACAAAAATGAGTGATAATAATCATGAGTATTTTTACGTCATGTCCACTCTTCTCTACATAATTCCATAGAATACCATAGTTCATCATGCTTACACCATGTACTCTTTATTAGACACTAGCATACCGCCCGCGGCTTCGCCCGCTTTGACTTCAACCTAATAAATTATATACTAAAACCTTCCTCTTGAATCACTCTATCTATTAAAAAAAACCGCATCAAAATCCGTTGCGTAGTTTGAAAGATTTAAGCATACAAAGGGACATAGGGACAGAGAAAGTGACTTTGTTTTATACTATGTAGTGATAAGCTCTCCTTTGATTACATCGTAGATAGGCACTATGCGATTACACCTTCGTTAACCGGCTACCGGGCGACAACGGTTTATTTCCTGTGAACTGACGAGTTCGTAACACAGGCGTAATAGCATTTGTTTGATATAAGTGAGTTCTTTTAGTATAGGCGTAGAGCATTCTTATGTTGTTCTTATATAGTGAGTTCGAAAAGATTATATGCAATGTTGTAATACTGAACAACACTGAATACGAGTTTTCGTTTACAGTAAACGATCACGAAATAATTCTATTGCTCTAATAGCATTTAGCACTTAAGTAACGTGTGGTCGATTTGTAACTTGACTGTTATAGATAACTAGCTGTGCCGCACGGTTTCACCCGCATTGCTCCGTTCCTGTTGGTATTAGCGTGATGATATATAGCTTTCCTCGATAAATAGGCTATCTAACACCGAAAGAATTTTTCAAATCGGACCAGTAGTTCCTGAGAGTAGTGCGTTCAAACAAACAAACTCTTCAGCTTTATAATATAAGTATAGATTAAAACATAAGCATTCCATTATCTCAATATTAGTAAACGAAATAAACGTAATAAAGAAATAAACACTGTTTTACTATACATTGATTTAATAATTTTATTATTTACCGAAAGAGCAACCTATATTATAGACTAGAGGTCCGCCCCGGCTTCGCCCGTGGTACATATTTTGCAATAAAAGGTAGCCCATGTCCTTTCTCGGGTATCAAAATATCTCCATACCAAATTTCATGCAAATTGGTTCAGTAGTTTAGGCGTGATTGAGTAACAGACAGACAGACAGAGTTACTTTCGCATTTATAATATTAGTATGGATTATATATACGGTATATTATTAAACTAAAAGCGGAACACTAAGTTCTTTAGTACCTATGTATATTGATATGCTAAGTTTGATATCTCCAAACATATAATAAAGAATTAATACATTGAATTCAAACCACTCCTCCAGGTTTCCCTAAAAGCCTTGATAAATTTATGAAAGTGAAATTTATGGGCGGGACTTTGACAAAGTTCCAACTTACTTTGTCTTTATGAATTTTGAACTTTGAAAAATATGTTTTGAAGGAAATGGTCAGGCCTCGGAGCTTATTAAAGGCAGGTTGAATGATTTATTTTATGAATGAGATAAAATAAAAGGTAAAAATAGCCTATATACATTTCGGATTATAATTTGTACCAAATTTCATCAAGATTTGAGAACTAAATTTTGCACAAAAGGTGGGCTATTGCTGTGTAGCAATCTCTGCCAGGCAACCTGGTAGGAAATTATCACGATAATTGTTTTGCAAAGATTTATCATTACTTATATATCATAAATCCTCTATTTTCACACATTATAACTATTTATTTGCAAAAAGTTTTTTCTTTGTAAACTAGTCAACTTTTATAAGCATTTAATATAAAAATTGCCACATAAAGATCCTTAAAGCCGTATTACTGTATACCGCTAAGCGATTCAATCGACTGAGTGAGTGATCGAAATGAATGGAATGAACGAAATAAAAGCGATCGCCGTTTGACTCGTTCCGGTGATTGCGTGTTGGTATAAATATATGGATTTCAGTTCTTGTAAACTCGTATTTTTGTGTAAAATGTTTTCAAATTGAATTGTAGGGCTTTTTTCGTTTGTGAGTGAATGATTTCGGGGTTGCTATATGTATAAGCAGTGTATTTAATAATGTCAATAGATTTTTATGAGTATTTTTGTACTTACTAAAATAGTTAATAGAGAGAGCAACTATGGAGTTTCGTGCCAGTTCTTCTCCATAGATACTGCTTTCCGAAGCGGTGATAAATTTTAAAAATATGTTATGTAGCTTTATGACGATTCAAAAGTGCTTCTAGAAGAAGTCTAATTGAATAAATAAATGTTTCAGTTTGTGTTTCAGTCTGAATATTAAAAAGTTATTTAAATATTTTTTTAATCATGTGATAACATAGTTCTTTTTAAAAGCCTTTAACATGAGTATAATATAAATTGTTTAAAGTATGCATAATATTTTTAATTCTAGATATATACTAGCGGTCCGCCCCGGCTTCGCCCGTGGTACATATGAAAAATAGATGTTGGCCGATTCTCAGACTTACCCGATATGCACAGAAAATTTCATGAGAATCGGTCCACCCGTTTCGGAGGAGTATGCAGACTAACATTGTGACACGAGAATTTTATATATATAATAAGATAAGATAAGATTTCGTTAGTAACACATTAATTATTGTTACATCACAAATATCTAAATAAAGCTAAATAAGTTTCCATTAGTTCAAATTAAAATAAATTGACTGTAAAATTGGATCGCTATTGAAGCTATATATCAATATAAAATTATTTACAGTTAATTTGAATACAAATGGTATGTATTTGTAACTAAATTAAATATAATTATTAGTTTACGAATGTGCAAATCAAATTTAGTTAAATTCCTATAACTATTTTTTATATTACCAGGAACCAACATATAGTTATTTATAAAAATGTTGAATTATACCATTAAATTTCAAAAAGTGTTTTTTTACACAAATAGACATATACATTTCATAACTTTTATACCGATTAACTAAATAAGAAAATCCAAAAAGACAAACAAATCTTAATTTTCATCTTAAAGAAGCGCTTATTTTGTTTAAAAGCTCTCAGCAAAATCTCACCTTGAAAATTATCTATTGAGACAAGAATAAAACTGCGTGGCTTGCTAGATATTGGCTTATTAGTATGAGAATACTTCAAAAACGCAGTGATTAAGATGTTTTGTGAAAGCTTTGTTTGTTAAATATTTTATAACGGAAACAGAAAACATCTAATTTTATTTTATTTTATTTTATTTTATTAGTTTCCAAACAGCTTATACAATAATATAACAAACAAATTATTCAAGTACAATTAATAACGTTCTATGTATAAGCCTATTATAAAAGATATACTTAATTACTTAGGCTAACAAGATTCGACATAAATCCGTATGCTTCTGGTGCTACGCAGAGCGGTAAGTACTAAGCGACGAAAACTGGCTAGACCTGTGGGCTAGACTATTTGAACGAATGTCAATAGTGTTATCTTTATTAACTATTTCGTTATATAGTCGGCATAACCTATATACTGGGTTATTATAAGAAATATATAAGCGAGTGGCGGGTATATAGAAGGGTTTAGCGTTCCGAGTGACACGAGCGTTACAATATAAAGAGAATTTACAAAGCATATCGGTGTGAATTAGGTTATTGATGTACGATTAATGTACGTGTTCAAACAATTAATAAATGAATTTGAAAGGAAGCATAACATATTAACACGGAAAAATTAAAGACTTTTTAACGGATTTTAAACGCGATTTATTCCTTATATTATTAGTCTCCCCGTGACACGCTCGCTGTAAAGTGTTCGAAACGTCGGGAAATAATATAATGAATAAATCGCGTTTAAAATCCGTTAAAAAGTCTTTAATTTCTAAATGTATAATACTCGCGTAAAATCAAACACTACAAAATACTATATTAACATGGAGTTTTTACATATTAGAAAAAATGTAAAATATTTTGCACTTAATCGCATCACAGTGGGGTAATACTTTTAGCTATTTCTCATACGCCTCAGTGATAAGAGTAAGGCATAACAACGTTTACCGGGACATATAGTAGGTACTCTACATTGTTATTGAGGACTACTACAATGCTTCGTCAATTATGTTATAAAAGATTTCGTCGTTTTTCCTATGATTTAAAATAAATAAAAATTTCTTGTAGTATGGTTAGTGGAGCGTATTTAGAGTCTAAGGAGAAGTATAATTTTGGCTTTTATTGGGCAAAACTTATAGTTCTAAAAATTATTGCATATTATCTATGATATTATCACTTTGGTATTGGTATTGTGCTATTATTATATCTTATATATAAAATTCTCGTGTCACAATGTTAGTCTGCATACTCCTCCGCAATGGGTATTCTCATGAAATTTTCTGTGCATATCGGGTAAGTCTGAGAATCGGCCAACATCTATTTTTCATATGTACCACGGGCGAAGCCGGGGCGGACCGCTAGTATATATATATATATATATATATATTCTTCATTGTTAATTGACAGAAAACTGTGGCAGTTTTGATTTGTGTTAAGCGTTATATTATATTAATTGATTTTTATAATTCTATTCATAGATATTCAATTAATTTATCAAATAGTTGAAGATACGTGCATTAGGTTGGAGAGTACTCCGTTTTGATAAAATATTCCACATATCAGACGGTTTATTGAATACCTAGTATGTTTTAATATTCATGGCGTTTTGTGGTTCAAGTTAGAAGCGATTTTAAATGATAATTAAAAACGTTTCGCAATGATTTATTAATAACAACGTTATATAAAAGTGTGAAATAAACAGAAATATGTATTGTTTATTTTACTTTGGATGTTAGTGAATGATGCATATACGATAACTTTATTATAGTTTAAAATTAAACTATAAAAAATATCTATATTATCTACGTACTTGTAATCAAATGTACATATACCTAGTTATAGTAATCGGTTTGGGACTCTACACACATATC
>CAJQZN010039648.1:0-14739 GCA_907164685.1 Colias eurytheme | reverse complement strand
GACTCTACACACATATCCCTAGTAGTAATCGCTTTGGGACTTCACACATATCCCTTACAATAATCACTTTGGGACTTCACATACGTCTTGCAATAATCGCTTTAGTACTCCACACACATTTTCCTAGTAGTGCTCATTTTGGCAATTCACACACATGTTCTTGGTATTAATCACTTGACTTCACACACACATGCCTTGTATTAATCGCTTTGGGACTTAGCACACATCCCCTATAATAACCGCTTTGGGACTTAACACACATATCCCCTGCATAATCGCTTTGGGACTTAACACACATATAACCTGCAATAATCGCTTTGGGACTTAACACACATATAACCTGCCACACATATAACACACATAATATAACCTGCAATAATCGCTTTGGGACTTCACATAACTTAGTAATCGCTTTGCTCCTATAAAATACATACTATCATTGACGTGAAAACGCTTGCAAAACTCCACACCAGGTCACAGCCAGCGAGTCGGCACGGATTGACTTTCATAAAGTTTCTGCCATCGATCCATTGGATATTCTCTTGTATTCGGTTGTGAATTCGGATCAAAGAGTTGCATGAATAAATAATTTCTTTGTCTGATCAATGGTTGATACGGAAATACAGATGCTGCGAATTGTTTGTTAAGCATGCTTGCAATTTTGTTTATCTGTATATGTATACCTATATATTATCTTGTATTATAAATAAAAAATGTATTTCCAAAAGTTGTTCACTTTGATTCCGCTCGTATTCGTACGGGATAGAAACAATAAAGAACCTTACATATTTAGGAATATAGCTTATTATTATTGAAATATTATCAAAATCGGTTTAATAGCTTCGTAGCTTCTGTGGCAAATTTTTAATATATTTTTTTACAAGTAGGTAAATTCAATATAATAGGATATATTATTAGATTGTGTTGCCGTAAATAATATCTATTAAAAGGTAAACGAATTTTAAACTTAATTTAAAAATCTCGAATTGCGAAATTGTATTTAAACCTGCTATTTATTACATATGAGAGACGTACTGCGGTTAGACGATCCGACCTCAGCTTAGATAAAACGGGAGGTAACCAGTTTCGAAGGTATAATTACAACAATGCGGTTTAGTTTAGATATGGGATTTTATTTAATAAATTATTTATTTAATTATTCAGATTACAGTTCTGTATAATATGTTCATAATATCTATTATTACTGGATTTTAATTTCGTCAGAGTTATTTTATAAATTAAGAAAAGCAACTGTTTCGGATAAAAATTAAATAATTAATAGATATAAACAACATTTTTACCAATAACATAATATTACAATATGTAGGTTTGAAAATTCACTCCAAGTACTCTTGTACTAACACAATGAAATGTTTATTTTTATTATAACATACTAGATTTCCGCCTGCGGCTTCGCCTGCGTTTTCAAAGGAAAACCCGCATAGTTCCCATTCCCGTGGGATTTGCGGGATAAAACCTATCCTATGTGTTAATCCAAGTTACCCTCTATATGTGTGCTAAACTTCATTGTAATCGGTTCAGTAGTTTATGCGTGAAAACCATACATACATACAAACCTTTCCTCTTTATAATTATTTTAGTATAGATTGGTATTTTTTGGTACCTACTTTTGTGAGAAAAGTTGAATATTATTACAATATCATGTAACTAGTTTCAGATTTTGGAACAAACTACGTGCATTCATTTCATTATAGGAAGCCATAAATACAATAAAATTAGTAGTAATATTTGCAGATACATGATATAAGAAGCTTTTATTAAAATGTAAATTATAGTAGATAGCATTGCTCTTTCAAATACATTTTTTTCATATGACATCGCTTTTCTTTGTAGATTGAAAGAGCTAATTAATTATATTATTTAAATTTAACATTATCTTCATGTCAGTGTTGTTTCTTGTTAAAATTATATTTTTATTTTATTTGATAGGTTAATCCTACAGTTAAATACATATAAATTACATAAATATTTAAGTATAGAGCTTTGAAAATACAATATAGATTAATATAAATTAGGTATTATAAAAATAATCAAAACAAATGTTATTTGATTAACAAATTTTTATTGTGGAATAAAAATCTGCTTCTCCAAAATTCACAAATATCTCTTATATTCTTTTAGTGGTAAAGTAAATTAGATCAATTGTAGCTCTGTGATTTGGGTCCCTGAATTAATACAAAAACACTTCATAAGAACTTCAGGGTCGAGCCAAGATTAGTTTTGCAAAAAGCTTTCCAATTTATCAATACAATGTTCCGATAATTTATGTGTATGGAGATAATAATGTTTTGAAACAGACATGTTTTAGATACAAAAAAAAAACATTTTAAAATGTTACATCTACTAACTAGGGCTGTGTGGTTGTTTATGGAATGAATCGTCATAGGAGGTCTGTGGTCTTTCAGTGGGAACATAAATGGGTTGATGACGTTGATGATGACGTCATAATTTTGTAAACTAAACGAACGATTTACTGACAAATCGTGTTAAATTATATAGGTAGCCTATTAAAATCATTTATTTATTATTTGTTATTTTAGCTACGAATTAAGCTAAACAGAACACACCCAGAAGTTGTGAAACCGGCAATTCATAGAATTTATATAAAATCGGTTAACAAATAAAGCTTAGAATAAGTTGTAAACAATAATAATATCTATGTTTTAACCCTCAAGTATAAAATATAATTTTAGATATTTAAGCGCGTCACACACGGTGAAGATACAATAATTTTATCTTAATATTTTATATTACAGTATCTCAAGATAAAATATTATAGTATCTTCATCGTGTGTGACGCGCTTTACTTAATTATTAATATTAATTATTAAGGTATACTAACACAAATACATTGTTGGCGGAATAGTATGTTACGTGAAACCTGTCGCCGCTAGGCATTCGCATAGCAGTAATTAGTGGTATGTAAAACAATCTGTATTAGAATCTGACTCAAGGTATTTAGTAGTAAACAGGATCTTTAGAAATAGATAAATAAAAAAGACGTGTGGCACTCGGGGACTGCCGCGGTAAAGCTATTGCATGCTATGCCTTCAAGCCACACCTCCGCGCCCGTCGGAGTGGGGAGCGTGAGGTTTTTCGTTACTAAATTTCTGGATTCGGTCCCCGCGCTCAAGGCCCGCGATAGAAGCTATGCAATAGCTTAATTATTTTAAAGTGGGTATAAATACAAACAGTTTTTATTAAACTAAAACTACATCATAAACCACTACTGCACCACTGCTCGAACGGTGAAGGAAAACATCGTGAGGAAACCGACATGTAGAAGAATCAAAAGTTCGATGACATGTGATATCTGCCCGCACTTGACAGCGTGGTGGATTATGGCCTGTACCCTCATAGGAGGTAACCCAGCAGTGGGAACTTGAGCTGATTATGATGATGGTGATGAACGACATAGACATTACACGACACATTAGAACCACACATTGTTGATGACGTCACATATAAAATGTTATATAACTACTAGCGGTCCGCCCCGGCTTCGCCCGTGGTACATATGAAAAATAGATGTTGGCCGATTCTCAGACTTACCCGATATGCACAGAAAATTTCATGAGAATCGGTCCACCCGTTTCGGAGGAGTATGCAGACTAACATTGTGACACGAGAATTTTATATATAAGAAGATATAACACATTCAAGTGATAAAAGTATAAAGTTTTATTCAGCAGTAAACATAAAAAGGTATATATTACTACGTTCGTGACTGGGCAAAATAAAAACGTTGTCAGACAAGTGAAATGGTATAGCGTAGCTTTAACGAAACAACAGTAAATTAGAACTAGTTAAATATTCAATTATTTAGTCTATAGAGAAAAAGTTAAGTATTATTTTGATGTAGAGGTCAGTGACCTTAGATATTACACTCTAGGGTAGGGAGTGATTTTGATCACTTGCAATGCTATAATATAAATAATAAAACATTATTACGTATATACTGTTTATAGTAGGGGAGGCCAAGAGGGGGATTTTGGGATTTACTCGAGCGCGTCAGATTACTATAAGGGACGGTACCTTAGCTATTCATTAGTACCTCTAGTCAATATGAGCAGTTATGGTTGGTGGGTGCGCTCAGGGGCCCCGCTGGAAAATTTGAATAATCCATAATTCCCTAAGGTTGAGCTCGAATCGTCAGATTAGCGAAATGGGGACTTCTTATATTGTAATTAACCCCCCCATATATTAATCTGACGCGCTCGAATAATATTACTTTAATTTTTTACCCTTTCTTCATAGCGATTAAATCGCCACTTAAATCGTCAGATTAACGTATACTTTTTTTCAGTGACGTCCTGGAGCATGCAAAATATCAATATCTAACGCGCTTGAGTATTGGCAAGCCATTTTTTTTCTTTTTTAAATTAAAAAAAATCAAAAAACCCTTCCCCACCGCTAAAAGTGAAAACATTATAGGACCTTTTTTTCTCGCTATGGTCTAATCTACCAATTCTAATAGGTTCCCGTGACGCTCGAGTAAATCCACATTTAGCATCCTGGGCTCCCCTACTATTACCTAATACCGCTTAAGCACAGAATACATAATAGTAGCTAAACGCTACAGAACGGACACTCTCCGCCTCCCGCCAAAATTAAACTTACCTCACCCCCGCGCGATCAGACATAAAATGGGCCATATTTTTCTGCAAGGACGATACGCAACATGTACGCAACGAAGATTGACAACATTAATCAAATTGACTTAAAGTAATTTTATTATTTTGGATTTGTGATTATCGTTTTTCGTAGAAAATGGTTAGATATTGTGCTGTTTACGGATGTATTTCATCAGAAAAACGCGATTTTTTTTTTACGCTAGTCACAAATGTGCCAACCATAAAGTGTTAACACACACATTTGCAGTCTCTACAGTGTGACTGTCAAAACGATCATTTTGTATGGAGTGTCCGGGGTGTGGCTTAAGTATATCTGTGCCTCCAGTGAATAAGGGAGTAAGACGAGTTATTCCCTTTGGTTTTTATTGCACCATTGGATTCAGCTCGTCAAAATACACAACATATCAAAAGGTCATATCTCTAGCTGCGTCCTAACCCATTTTTTCGAATGACCCAAACGGTATAAGTAGGGTGTGATTAACGGTATAAGTTATCTTATCCATCATTTTAGGCAATCGCAAAGGAACTATTCGTCTCGAGTCAAAAGTACCCACGAACACAAAGACGTATGTGTAGTTATACTTTTTGAATAAAGACTTAATTCATTTTGTTCCATCAGTCCTAAACACTATTTTAGTATAAACGCATTTGTGTCATTTTTCTAACATGAGCATAAAGGAACAACTCTTTTAGTGTCATTGGTTCAAGTGACGACATGAGACAGTTTGGCATTAATGCCGTGTTGCTATTGGTCTATTAATTGAATACTGCACGGAAACAACACACACTATTCCTTATTATTTTTAAATCGTTTTTTCAATAAATCTGCAACAACAAATCTTTATATTTTTTAAAAAAGGTATTTATCAGTTAACTTGGGATACTAATATATTTCTATGGAAATTAACTATTTTTTGCAATAGATATTAAAAATACAGTTAACACATTAAGTGCATTTAATGATATTATACTCTTTGTTTATATAAATGCAGAACGATAATTGAATCATCTAAAAAAAGCCAACAAAAATGTTAAATTTATACATATTTTCTTCTTATAATTGGGTAAGTTTTTAAAAAATAACTCGTTTTTAATCCTTATTATAAATTATAAATTATCTAACTACAATAATCAAAACAATAATACTATAGTCTATAATAGTCGCATAAAAAAAAGTATTTATAACCAGTCTTGACAATTGTGAATATTGTTTTCTCCGCATATAG
The DNA here is from genome assembly GCA_907164685.1 of Colias eurytheme. Taxonomy (NCBI): domain Eukaryota; kingdom Metazoa; phylum Arthropoda; class Insecta; order Lepidoptera; family Pieridae; genus Colias; species Colias eurytheme. The sequence continues at coordinate 8,858 of CAJQZN010039648.1, read as the reverse complement.
CGTTTTAGCCACTGTGCTTTGTTAATTTGCCTTTTTTATAGGAAAAAAAATCCGCAATATCGATACTTCTTTGGTCCTGCATTTTCGTAAAAATTTTATGGATACTCTGGTACCACATATTTTGAAAAAATTGGGCTATTGTCACGTAGAGTCTCTTCAAAGTGCGTGCCACAAGTCGTTTTTGCATCCAAGGCACCTTCAAATCTGTGCTTAATTTTTTCATAAAATCTTTGCGGTATTTTCTTTATTTATCTACATTATTTTGATATTATATGATATAGAAATTGTTAAAATTCTATATCATGCCGTAAAATATCGCCACTGACCACCTATAACTTTTCCTGTATTAACTGAACATACAGGAATATGGTTTTCGGGCTTCTCTTATCTCTTTATAGTGCTTGTATCCTCAATGTATACCACCATGACATTGTGGCGTTTCCACTTTTATTATCTATATTTTATTATCTGTGGCGTTCCGAAACGGAACGCACTTGATCGAATTTTAAATTGATTCGACGATTCATTTTCACTAGGACAATAGCTGTTAATACGCAAAACGCAATACGCAGTTGATACGTAATTAATACCAATACTCAATGATTGTCTCCTGCTAACCTGTACAGACTAGACTCATTGTGGTGACTGGTGAAACATTGTATAGCATTAACAACATAGTACTGTATTATTGAAAGATCGATTAAAGGTTTATTTTACAATCTACGACTTTCATTATACATGGGTAACAAAACCCCATAACATATTCGGTTTTACTCCGGACAACATCTTCAGCCACCCAAGCCCTTTGCTTGAAGTCCAAATCCAGCGGAGGACAATAATCGTCATTTACTAAAATTGAAGGTTTTTCGTCCTAGTATAAAAGTTGTCTGGATCCCATTTTATACTCAATCTATAGTATAATACTATAGATATCATGTGAAACGTGACTTGGAAAAAAATTATTCAAATAAATCACAAAATAAAAATTTGAAACAATTTTAAAAGTTACGAAAAGCCCAATTATACGTCAAAATGACGCACAACATCCTCTTTACAACCAAATGGCGGAATTTACCTGGATGAGCCAACTATGTACTTCTAGGTCTCGACGTCTAATAAGTTGGTTCTGGATTTTGCAGCGATTCGATTGTAAATATAGAAGAGTTCATACGTCAAATTAACGTAGATTGGACTTCTAGGGTTAAATGCATAAATACCTAAATGTTGTTTTGTTTTTATTATCTAATAACGATAAAAAAACCCGTTGATTTCATTCGTTTTTCAAGCTACGTGCATAGTTTTTCCACTAAAATGCCTCAATTGAGTCATAAAGTACACGAATTTCAAGCATAATAAGTCACATCATTTCTATAAAACCAAAACTGGCTATAATATAAGTCGTGTTGTGCAATTATGAACATAGTGCATAAGGGCATAAGTCGTTATATTGCAAAGAGTAAAAAAAAAATTATGTGAATACATTGAGTTATTCCATGAAGTACTCGTTCATAAGGCCACAACTACAAAAAAACACGAAAAAAGTATATTTATGGGGTTGTTACAATATGTGTTCATATGTAAAAATATAGTCTAACATCATATCTTACACATACAAGCTTAAAATTTTGAATTAATAAAGATTTAGTATTGATATATAGTTTTTTGTCTCTCCTGTAAAGTGCTGTTTTTGAGTTATTCCCTTATTCACTGGAGGCACAGATATGTCAGTTGTAATATGTAATATTATTTTACTAGTATTGGATAATTTATTTTAGAGCCATAACATACGACGAAGATAATACATATATATTTTTATAATATTATCACTAATTTATAACCAAGATTCCGCCTTCTTAAATTTTCAACCTTTTAAGCTTATACATGTGAAATAATTTTAATTAAAAAAAAAAAAAAACTATCATTATTTCCAAACCTTATAACTGTTTGTCGTTAAATTACAGCCTGCTGTTTGAAATCAATGGATGATTTTTCAATTAAAATGCTAAATAAATACTTGTCTCAATAATACTTAAATTGTCAACTATTCATAAAGCATCTTGTATATTATGTACAATGTACTAGTACATACTGAATAGACGGTACGGCTTTTGCTAACCGAAAATTGACTACTCCACTCAAAGGCTTAATAAATTGGTATGTTACTATGGACAGTTATATAGAGTCTTATGTACTTAAACTGAAAAGAGGTTTTTAGGTCACTGTAGTACTAAGTAACATCTGCAATTAGTTATTCACTTTGAAACTCTTCAATAAAGTTAAATGTGCATTTTAGGTATTTATGCCATTTAGACGTTATTAGAACTTGGTATGTGAAACAAAGAGGAAAATGTGAAACTTCTGTAGTCGCGTTCAAATTTCAAGGTCGCGCCATGGCTATTGCCATGCCGTCACGTCTTAAAGTAAGGCGACAAAATGTTTTCTTAAATCTTGCTAAAGAAGTTTCACTTCTTTTTTATCAACAACATACTTTTTCCATTAGGCAACGCATAATCTCTGTACGGCCTGTGATGTCTATGGGCGACGTAATTTGCTTACAGGGCAATGTTTCTGCAAAAACAAACGACTCTATAACATATCCATTCAAATAGTGGTAGCAGTTAATCGTTACAACTTGCAACATAAAACAATTGTCCCATATAGAAAATACTAGTGGTCCGCCCCGGCTTCTCCCGTGGTACCTACATGTTTAAACTATCCTATCTCTCAAATTGGATCGAACTGCACATGCTGTGCGAATTTTATTATAATCGGTTAAGTGGTTTAGGAGTCCATTGAGGACAAACATTGTGACACGAGATTTATTTATATTAAGATGTGAAAATCCTCTCCTTTATACACCAAATAGTCTATAACTCAAAGCCTTACCACACTGGACGTATCGACCTAAATCCTTATTCCACTAAAACCTCGCTGAGTTGGCTCGTACATTTGTATACGTGTCGCGTAGCACTGCTACGGGTTTATGACGAACCGCTACAAGTGCTACTTACGCTACGAAATCTCGTAGCCTTTAAAACGTTTGTGGCCCTTTGGAATGATAAAATGATAAGGTTGGAACATCTACAATATTATCATAGGTTTTCAACATCCTGAATACGGGGTTTCATTAGCATTACGAGTCAAAATAGATAAATAAAATTATATAAAATTAATTGAATAATGCGATTAAAATATTATGAACTAGCTTTCAATCCGCAGCTTCGCCCGCGCAGTCACAGTCAAAGAAAAACCCGCATAGTTCCCGTTCCCGTGGGATTTCCGGGATAAAACCTATCCTATTTCCCGGGATAAAAAGTAGCCTATGTCCTTTCTGGGGTATCAAAATATCTCTATACCAAATTTCATGCAAATTGGTTCAATAGTTAAGGCGTGATTGAGTAACAGACAGACAGACAGAGTTACTTTCGCAGTACAAAACATTATGGCAATTGTGTTGGCATATATCAAAATAAAAGAGGTAAGAAAAACGTAACATTTAATAAAAGTATGCCCATAATTTATGGAATCTAAAATAAATATTTTAAAGAGGGTCTGAAGAAAAGTGATATCTCATAAAATACTTCGAGCGATAATATATAATTTTTAATATTTACGTAAAAAAGGCCCTCCGTAATGCCCAAAGTTGCAAGAAAATTTACGGCCTCCTTCTACGTTGGAGATCAAAGTTCCTCACTTTCATTTTACAACTTAGGCTTTATAAATATGTCTAAGTAAATATGCTTAAGTACATGTTGATGTACTTGTTATGTAGGAATGTAAGAATACATTCCTACATAGAATTATTAGGCTTAAGGCTACATTAAGCTTGTAAGTTATAAACTTTCTAATCAATGTTTTAATAGATACTGCTACCTACCCTTTATATAAATTAGTTTGAATCTAAAACAGACATAAGCTTATTTTATTTTAATGAGTAAGCATTCTTGTTTTTAAGTCATTTTTAATAATATCAAACGGGAATTGTGATTTTGTTAATCTATGTAATTGTAGAGTTTCAAAGTAGCATCAATATATTATGAAGCTGTAATCTCACATTTTTGTTGTTGACCAGTGTCGTTCTAAGCACTTCTTCTTCATTCATAAACTAGCGGTCCGCCCCGGCTTCGCCCGTGGTACATCTTTCGCAATAAAAGGTAGCCTATGTTCTTTCTCAGGGTCTAAAGATTGTCTGTGCCAAATTTCATCAAAATCGATCCAGTAGTTTATCCGTGAGAACCATACATACATACATAATTACAAACCTTTCCTCTTTATAACATTAGTATAGATTGCAATTAATCATTAGAGACACCACATAACCATACAAGGAATTTTTTCTATGCTACAAAATAAAATACTTCCATAATTAACATTCAGTTTGCAAATAAATGCACACTTCACAACATAATGAATAAAGGAATTGCGTTACACAGGTAAGGCATAAATACACAAGGGTACGGGAAGGTGTGGCTAAACGTTGAATACGGTAATAAGTGCGGGTTATGTAATACGAATTTTGCATTTGCAACTAGTTTTGAAACTTTTAAATGAGTATTGTGTAAAAATGTAGGTTGAATTTTGTGTATATTTTGAAATTGTCGATTTGAAAATAGTGAAACGTGCTGATAAAATTACGAAAAGATTGTAATTTGTAGCGAAATCATAATATTATATTAAATAAAAATAACAATTAAGTAAGATTTAATAGCTAGAGTTTTCTTTTAATGTATCTTATTGTTTCAAGTAATTAAAATAAAAAAAATATTCCATTCTCAATTTTGTATAAAATCTTACAGTTTACGCTAACATTCACAGTGATATTTCACATAATAACAGCGTTCAACAATATTTTTCAAGTACCCTCAAAATTATATTTCAAAACCGGTTCGCCGTAGAGAGGTGGCACGTTAACATGCATATAGTTAAAATATAGGCAATATATTAAGTTGTACGTTCTGTAATAAGGCATTCGCAAGATTTACAGGGAACCTCGCTCAAACTTCCCGGTTCGCGGTTTCGGGAACATTCATTTCTATAATAGCTTCTCCCGCAACTTTCCCTCATTGTTTTATTTAACCTGTAGTGATATCTTTGCTTGGGTAATTTTGGTGTGTTGCTTGTGCATGTGTGTGTTTATTCGGTCGTATATGCACAGAAGTTGATATGTTTCTTACCAACTTCTGTGCATCACTCTACATACACACGTGTGTGTGTGTGTGTGTGTGTGATAGAGAATAAGCCAAGTTTTGTTTAGTTATAATTATGATATAAAGAAAATATAATATACTTATAAAGAAAACTTGCCGATAAAAACTATTTTAAGTATATGTTTATCCAAGTTACCCTATATGTGTGTGCATATTATGTTCATGAAAATCGGTTCAGCAGTTTTTGCGTCCAGGAGTAACAAACAAATTCGTATTTCGTATTTATAACATTAGTAATTAGTATGAAGTAGGAAGATTTGAAGAATGCGGGTTTATTATATAACACCTATTATTAATTATTAATGCACTTCCCATTACGTACGCTGTTAATACAAAAAAAAATTGTGCGTGTACTAGTGTACACACGTAAGAAGTGAAACTTCTTTATGATCTTATTTTCCAAACAATAATTTACTATATACAACTTTACAGAAATACGTCAATCACGCGTGGTAGGGATAAAACAAGATGGCGCGTAACGGAAAAATGTCACGCGTAACGAAAAAATGTTACACTAAATTTTTTTCCAACCCCGATAATGAAGTTTCACTTCAAAAATTTTATCTGTTTGATCTAGATATTATTCTCAGAAATATTTAGAACGATTCAAAATTCAGTTCACGCGCAGGTTTGACAACTTGACGTATTCTCTGAAGCATAGACTTCCAATCTTCGAAATGTCGACTGGCATTTGAATTCGAAAAATTGCAATAACATTTTTTAACTCTTTCATTTAACTAATAACTTAAACGCAAAACATTATTCATGTAAATTTTTATGAGTAATTTTTTAAAACTACAACCGATTCGGAGTGTCATAAAGTCTACGAAAGAAAAATTGACTGAAAAACTCAATAAGTGAAGTCCCATGTCCCCAATTGGGGTAAGGGGCAGATGCATTATGCATACATCTGTTTTACTGATCGATTTTCTTTAGGGACAAGTAGGTGATCAGCCTTCTGTGTCCTGCCAGACCAAGACATTTTTTTTTCTTCGTCTCCACCGGGAATCGAACCCAGGACCCCTCGGTTCTATGCTCACGTGTCAACCACTGTACCAAGGAGGCGGCGAAAAAACTTAATGGTGACTGAAATTTATGAATTTCAACTTTAACCACTAAACTAACAAGGCTGTAGAATAACAAGTATAAGAACAAATATATTTGTCGCAGGTATACCCTAGTTAAAAGTAATCAATGCTGATTAATGCTCTAAGAATGTAGGGTCTGACGAAGGTCACCCCACTGTTCCGTAATTTATTTGCTTAATTGTGTTTAGAATTTTATACGCAAGATTAAGGATAGATTAAGTTTTGTATTTATTGTCTGATGCATGCTATATAAAATGAATTAAGTATTTTATTTGGAACAATTGTTATGATTTGATTTAAACTCAAACTCAAACATTTATTTACTCAATTAGACTTCTTCTAGAAGCACTTTTGAAACGTCATTACAAATTTTTAAAATTGACCACCGATTCGGAAAGCAGTATCTACGGAGAAGAACCGGCAAGAAACTCCATATTTGCAATTTTAATCATGTCAGTTTTACAATTTCATATTATGAAATACATATGTAACATGGCTAATATTACAGCTTCTGAATACGTTCTATTAAGCTATAAATACCATTTAAAATGACAAACGTGTCTATTTAACTCAAAGTGTTAAAGAAACCTTCATTGACCATATAATCAAGTCGTAAATTTGGCCCTTAGATGCATAGTACGATCTAAAATCGGTGGAATCGAAATAAATGTTATTTTAAATTCTGATATAATCACAAAGATGGAGGCTATAAAGTAAATTGTCGTAAGTATAAAAACCCTGGGTTTGATGAAACGACGATGCGACGATGAGAATCAAGTCAGTGTCTAGAAAAGTCCCTAATTATCAAAAATACAATGTTAAATACTTAGTTAAATATACATTTTATATCATAATATGAAACTAGGTTTTTAATCTTTCTTTGCTTCTCATGAAATTAACGATATCGTCGCCTGAATTTCATCAAAATCGATTCAGTAGTTTAAGTGTGTAAACTGTAACAAACAGAAAGAGTTACTATCGCACTTATAATTATTATTAAACACTAGATTTCCGCCCGCAGCTGCGCCCGCGTTTTTAAAGGAAAACCCGCATAGTTCCCGTTCCCATTGTTTTTCCGGGATAAAAACTATTCAATGTGTAATCCAAGTTACCCTCTATATGTGTGCTAAATTTCATTGTAATCGGGTCAGTAGAATTTGCGTGAAAGAGCAACAAACACACAAACACACACACACACACACATCCTCACAAAATTTCGCATTTATAATAATATTACCTAGTAGGATTTGCTCCATATTTTGCCAGAGGACAAAGAACTACGCTTATATCTAAAGGGTCACAAAAGTGTCGTTCTACTAAATGTTTCACCATAAAACCCATATAAAAATTATATTAAACTCGTTCACGTAACAAACTATTCTAATATTCTTTAATATTGCACGAAATGAATTCTTTTATCTTTTGAGAAAGTTCGCAGCCGTGAAATAAGCACTCAGCGCGAGTTATGACCGCGGCATTTGATATAAAATCCAACATATGGATGAAATTAAATTGCAGTGTATAAAATGCGGTATTGTTTACTGGAGTGCCACTTGAGGTTAACATTTCTTAAGCTTTTATTCACTACGTATGATTATATCTTTAATAATATGCTACAAAGCTGAAGACTTTGTTTGTTTGTTTGAACGCGCTAATCTTAAGAACTACTGGTTCGATTTGCAAAATTCTTTCGGTGTTAGATAGCCCATTTATCGAGGAAGGCTATATCATCGCGCTTAGATCAACAGGATCGGAGCACTGCGGGTAAAACAGCGGGGCAAAGTCATATTATAAAAAAAATATCTACAACCTTTATTTCATCTGTTTTTCTCGATTTATCAACAAGGCTAAAATTCATTACAATCAATCCAGCCGTTTATTTAGAGCGAGCGCGCACAAGCAACTTTGTCTCCGCAACTATTTTGTCTCTCCCATCAATTTGTATGGGGAGTTGCGTCGCTACGTGCGCGCACTTTCATACTAGCCCACGGGTGGAGAGACAAAATAGTTGCGGAGACAAAATAGTTGCGGAGACAAAGTTGCTCGTGCGCGCTCGCTCTTAGAAGTTTCAAATTTACAACAGTTGTTTTTTTCGAATGTGATTACGAATTAATTAATAAATAAAATATATGTGTCTATTTATAAAATGAACCGTAGTTTGTTTAGATTAATAATGTACCTATATTTACATGACCTATATATCTTATCTATAAAAATGAATCGCAAAATGTGTTGGTAAGCGCATAACTCGAGAACGGCTGAACCGATTTCGATAATTCTTTTTTTATTATATTCCTTGAAGTACGAGGATGGTTTTTATGTAGAGAAAACGTAAATATGTACCACGGGCGAAGCCGTGGCGGACCGCTAGTTATTTATAAAACTTTTCACATAAAAGTTAAACTGTGTGAATAATAAACATTATAATATTGTGATTGTATGTTCCAAAGCCACGCTCGCTGAAACGCCAGGTTTTATAAAGTAAAAAATATATTGTTTTTTGAATCCATTCTCTTAAATCGCCCGTGAATACGATAAATCTTACTTCACATATTTTTTTTTT
>CAJQZN010039647.1:66573-91018 GCA_907164685.1 Colias eurytheme | reverse complement strand
GGGAAAAGTAAAATGTCGGACAGTAAAATTACGTATAGTGCACAAGCTAGTATTTAGATTAATTGCGTGCCATACCGGACCGTAAAAAATCGGAATGTCGGACCGTAAAATTCCTTGTAGTGGACAAACGCCCTAAGTCTCAGTTTTGAGAGAAAAAAGCTTGGAAATTTTCGGTTGCTTTGTGACTTCGATGGCTATTCATATCTTAACAGACTTCAAGAGTATTCATTCTATAATATTTACATATTATTACTGTGGTTGATTACAATGTAAAGAATTCCAAAGTACATAGATAGCACTTGTGAAATGTTTTTTTAACTCTTACAACAAATAAGAGCAAGTAAAATCGACAATGTTATTGTAAACATTATCCAGTTATACCTAGCCTTGCAAATGCTCGATATTATCTTGTACATATTTAAAAGTATTAACACATGTTGTATAAATTTTGCATAAATTTATTATTACAATCTAATTGCATACATTAATTAGTCCGGTTGTATAACAACAATAATATTATGTTTTGCTTTTTGAATTGAAAAATCCTTCCTTTACAAAAAAACTCTTATTTAACCTTCATCTTCCCGAGTACCAGGAGAGTATAATCACGAAGAAGATTCCTCAACAACACTGAACCGTCTATGGTACTCCTGCTTCTTATGCTTTTCATCTGCACCCACGTATTTCCAATCTTTGCCATAAATAATAGACTCCTTGCTTAGTTTTCTATCTTTTGTCTTGCGTGAAGGATTTGATAGCCAGGTTATGAGGGCATTTTTTCCATATTCTTCTAAATCTCTGATACCCGTAGTTGATACTGTCAGCCCGTCAGGTCTGATCACTACTATGTAAGGAGTACATGTTATGCCTAAAATGTAGAGTCATTTATTTACAGCATTAAAATGAAAATAAATTAGACAAATCTTCACTTTTAATCCATTCATCCATCCATTCCATCAAATCTTCACAAACTAGGGAGCCATTCATTAGGTTGTGTTCTATAATAACATTTTATTTGGACATAAACCAGGAAAATGGAGCAAATAGGAAATAATATTTTACCTATGAATATAGTTTTCCATTTGTAGATCTATTATGTACTAGCTTTCCGCCCGCGGCTTCGCCTGCGCAGTTAAAGAAAAACCCGCATAGTTCCCGTTCCCGTGGGATTTCCGGGATAAAACCTATCCTATGTCCTTTCTCGGGTATCAAAATATCTATATACCAAATTTCATGCAGATTGGTTCAATAGTTAAGGCGTGATTGAGTAACAGACAGACAGACAGAGTTACTTTCGCATTTATAGGATTAAATTAGATTTCAATGTAAGCTGAAGTTAAATGTGAAAATAAATTGAAACCTATAATTATACCAGGGCAGCAAACGTGTAAAGAGCTTAACAATTACCATACATATGCTTGAGCACTTGTATCAGGGGATCATAAATCTTTAGGGTAAACCAATTCGCCTGTCTTTCATAACAGCTCATCATATCTTCCTCCCTTTCATCCATTGGAACATAAATCACTTCTATAGGCATATTAATGAACTTAACATTTTCATATATGGTATAGAATTTCTGTAATATGCCGTCCTTGTCTACCCCGTAGGATGTGAAAAGGAGTACTATTGCATCAGCGTTCTCTGTAAGCCATTCTATGTCGATTCTTGAGTTGTTTTTATTATAAATATGCGCTTCTTTCAACCAATTGTATGGCTGGATGTCCATCGGATTATTTTTTGTTTTTATATTGCCTGTAACTTTGACATGCATAGAAATATTGACATTAGATGATAAATTCAAATTAAGGAAAAAGGTCTTTATTCCCGAGAAGTATTTATGGTTGCATACCTTAAATACTTGTAAAATTTAGATTGAAACGATATTCAATAAATTTTAAAACAGTACTTTTCATACCATCGCGATACCATCTATTTAATCTAGATTTCCTAACCTCATTTTGTGCAATAATAAGCTCTGTACGATTAACATAAAGTTTAAATTAACTTGCTGAAAACAATAACGGGTCAGTAATAAAAAGTGACATAGCACCTTCTTAATGTCCTGGTCCTTATTTAGTTCAAAGTTGACCGAGACGGTCTTAAATTGTACTATAAAAAATCTGAATAGTCTTTATCAAAAGGAAATAAAGTTTATTATAGCCTAGCTCATTTAGAAGAAGCGCAAATGCAATTCTGTTTGGTCGTGACCGTCTAACTTAAATCGAGACTATTAAACTTTATTAGAAATCTTATGTACTGACTATAAAGTCCAATTTCGAAAAGCATGAAAGCAGTGGATGCTTGTATAAATTTGTAAGTACATTCGTGCACAGAATACGAATCGAATGACCGAACTGTTAGATGGACTGTGGTCGAAACGTGACCATAAAAACTGTCACAGAATAACAATGCTGTTGCGCGTTATGAAAGTTTAGACCTTATTTTAAAGTAAATTAGGGCGGGATTGGTGTTTGCGAATAAATATCAGATTATATTGTTTATTGTAGTGAGCGCTCGCGAGCCCGTTTCCTATTAGGCACAGCTGAACATTCCTGCATTCAATCAATTGTTCGTTCATTAGTGGGAATTTATTATGTGAATTTGTTTGTGATTGTACCGGCTGCTTTTTAAATATGTAGGTGTGGTGTAAGGTGTTGTAGTTATGTCTATATTATGTTTGTATACGGTCGTGATTGAAAATGATTATATTTTGGGGAGCAGGTACCTACTTAATGTCGGCATAAAATTATGGAGCCAAATTGTCGCGAAAAACGACACGGATACTATTTGGCTTAAATATTTTGTTCTTATGTAAAAATATATTTCTTTTCTTTCTGTAAAAATATGTCTTCCTAGATATAAATTTATAATGTTTTCTTAGTTCAAAGCTTAAAGCTCCGTATGGTAGCTTTTATGGGAATTCGAAGGAAATTTTGTTTGCGTAAATTTAGACAGAGCGATGTTAGACTTAAGAACCTTTTTCATGAAGCACCATCATGGCAATATCATTTGCAAGTTGCTACGAGCTGAAACCTATTCAAAAATGTACCTACTATGCAATAATTCTTATTTGGAAGAGTTTCAATATCGTTACGCTTTTGATTGATCTGATACCCAGGAGATAAGGTTGATTAGAAGATCCCAATCATCAGCTTATAACTAACATGAACAGAATTGCCTCTTATTGTAAGACCACTAAGCTCGTCTTAGGTACAGATAGGCAAAGAAACAGTTTTAATTACTTTTTTAAGGATTTTCAAAGAACAGGATTTTCAAAACAATAGGTATTTTTATCTATACTATAATTAATAAATCGCCCTTTTAACCAAACAAAATGTTAACTAGAACTTTCACAAGAATTATAGTAAGTACACTATGATGAATATAAGAGTCCCTTCTCTGTTCAGATTTGCCCCAATAAAAATGGCGGTTATCGGAACGAAAATCGACGAGCTATTAAATCACTCTTGATTGCGCCATCAAGTCATCGGAATCATTAAGAAAATCGACTAATCATAAAACCGTTACGATTTAACTTATCGACGATCTCAACTAAATACTCGTGATATCATTTAATGAAGCTGAAATTGTACTTTAGTGACTTTGGCAATGGCTATAAAGATTTGAGTTGTAAACTGGAGTGTATGTACTTAACTGTATTATTTTTAGGTACTTTGTACTGTAAATGCATCAAATTAAGTTCCACTTCATTTGTTTTTAATTAGGTGATAACATTTGCCAGTTTTTGCATGATACGGTAATAATCATGACGAATAATATGAAGATTCCTGTCTGTGTAGGTATTTTTTTTACGGTATTTGATTAAAGTAACTTCATCCTGATTTTCTGATAATAATATAAAATAGCTATCACATGCAGACGAACCCGCGGGCATTTTCATACAAATCTTTTATTTTTTTCGTGAAAGTGTAACAAACCTACACAACCATCCCGTTTACAAGTTTACACAAAAGTATTTATAAATGAAAAACTTAATAATATGTACATAAGAAAAGTTCATAGTAATATAAGTAAAATTAAAAGAAGCCTGCATAGTAATTAGAACCATAATGAAGTCGACCTCAGCAAGGTCGGACGAACCATTAGTCAGGGAATATCCGGGTGTAGTTATAAGTCTAGACCACTGACTAATGGTAGAACATTCCACGAATGATGGAATAAGAGCACATGGTTTTGTAACTTTAACTTGCATAACTTATAAGTAATAATAATTGGTGATTATCAATCATTTAAAGATGTTCCATTTTTTATTTTATCAGTTTTTTTTATTTTTAGCAATAGAGAGTCCATTGAAATTGTATTTTTTTGGAAAACATTGCATTTTTACATGATTGTCGTAAAGGTAAATTGTTTTTTTCGATAAAATATGTAAATAATAAATTATTTATTTTCGTTATCGAGACATCAGCATAAAAAAAGTCCATTGCTACGAAATTTCCTTAAAGTTCGAACATTCCGCAAAAGGCTATAAGTATGCTTACTCTACCTTCTCTACATAATCCTAATCCTAAAATAAGTTGACTAATTAATTCCCTGTAAAAGTAGATGATCAGGGAAAATAGGACTTATATTTATTGTTCAATAAAGATTGAACTCCGCACCCTTAGATTGTAGGGTTTGACACGCACCAAGGACAAATCTATTTAATTATGCACTAAATTCTTTTACTATTGTACTACCAAGTTTTTATATCATTCATAGTTATTTTTAAAATTAAAGATTAATTTTAATTTTAATCTTTAATTTTAAAAATAACATAAGTAGGTAAGTAGTCATTTCTAGTTTAATTTGAGGGGTGGGCGCAGGTATCTGTAGCACAGTTTATACTACCACAGATACCGGAGTTCCTCCTATTTTTATTGTAGGTATAATTTTTCAAATAAGTTTATGATATTAACTATATGTGTAAATTGTTTATGAAATGTGAATGTAAATAAATAAATAAATACATAAATAGTAAAAATTAAAATACTCAACAAATAAATCCAATACAAAATCAAATAGTCTGAGTTCTGACTCGCACAGCAAATTACGCGCTCAACAATTTTCCTAACATTTTCATACTTTTTCTGCAAAGAAAGATTTATTTTTACGCTGTCCGTTACAGTCGTGCAGCGTAATTACGCCTATTATAGTACAAACAAAACGGCTGCATCATTTTTCATACGCTCGCTTAGGGCTGGTAGGTTAGAACTTGTGAGATAACACTAATAGTTATTTAATAAAGTTATTCAATTGGTTATTTTGATACTGAAATAGTAGTAAAAATTATATCGTTAAGTTTTCTACTAAATACTTTTATTGCGGAAATATGGAGCTTTTTAACTTAATTTAATTAAATGACTTTAATTAAGAAATCCACAACCTGCATTTTAAATATTTTAATTCGATGAAATTGTTTCTAAGTTATGAACTAAAGCTTATGTTATATCCATACTAATATTATAAATGCGAAAGTAGCTCTGTCTGTCTGTCTGTTACTCAATCACGCCTAAACTACTGAACCAATTTGCATGAAATTTGCTATGGAGATATTTTGATACCCGAGAAAGGACATAGGCTACTTTTTATTGGGAAATATGTACCACGGGCGAAGCCGGGGCGGACAGCTAGTATTTTATAAAGAAGTGATAAAAGTATGTACATCAAAATACTTACATAATATTTAACAAGTATGTACATAAATTACGTTTAAATTAAGGACACGTGCTCTATGTACAAATTGTTTGAAATCAATTTCATTTCCTTAAATCGTAGCCACAAACGGAAAGTTTAAATTTTCTAAATCCCTCTAAAAAGGTTCTATCAAGTTAAATAACTAGACGTCTCGACCTCAGCGTTCTCGTCTTAAACGAAAAAAAAAAACAAAAATCGTGACACCCCTATATATACCTTCGTCCTAGCAACTCGGTTCACAAAGGACACTGCCCTCGCATTGCAGAAATATACGACGTTGTATAATCGTATGTAAGCTCTATTACAAAGCGATAGAGTTGACTTTTGACTTTCACGAGTGCACATAAAACTTTGCTTTACATTCCAATTTCTTCCTCTATTTTACAGGTGTATTGGATCTTATTGCAATGGGATAATGTTTACTTTTGCACGTTTTAGAGCTCTGTAATTTGGCGCGATCCTTACCGTAGTCCTGCTGAGCCATACTATGGGTTGTCGAAGGAAAATAAAGAAGGAGTTAATGTTCTTTCGAGTGTAAAATCTGGTTGTTCGTTTTTGAATTTCGAACGCGTAATGTCGGATCGCTATTTTATGTGGCTATGAAATTTTAAGACGCTCAGGTATTGTACTGAAAATGACAATTGTCTTGAATGAAAAGGGGATTTTCTCGATACCTCGTGTATGAGGAGAATAGGCGAATGGCGCAATCTTTGAATACAAACTATGATCGTCATTTATAAATTTTATACGTTTACGTCAAAAGTTCATTTTGTATTTAATCTTTAGTGTAATTGGTTTATATAGGTATTACGGAGATGCTCAAGATTATAAGCTTGAGCAATATAACAAGCTTTTACGTTCTCTATAAAATGTATGTTATTGATTTATACAGGGTGTCCAGCAGCAGATTTCAATGTTTGAACGCTTCTAGTTTTAAAACGCGACGTGCGAGGGGGACGCGGGGGGTGTCATTCAGCGCGTGAGCTCTGCGGATTTTTTAGTCGCCATGGAGCAGTGGAGCGGAGAGCATCGCGCTTATACTATTGAGGCATACTTTTCGGGTGATTTCGCTGGCAAAAACACGCCGTCGGTTTAATAACCATTATCAAATTCATCGTTTAAGAGATGGACCTTCGATAAATTTGATACAGTCGTGGCTAGCAAGGTTTAGGGCTACAGGTTCAGTCATTAATAACCCTAGGCCGGGACCAGCACCATCAGTATCCACGATAGAAAACATTAAACTTGTTATGAATTCTGTAATTGAAAATCCTCGTTTATCACTTCGCACACGTTCGTCGATATTGGGAATTCCTAAATCGTTTTTCAGGTCATTATGTGAAAAAAGGTTAAGCTCCATCCATACTAAATTCAGATTATTCAAGATTTGCTACGGCTCATACTGCTAATGTGTCAATGAATTCAGTGCGGCAGTTATTTCCTGAAAAGCACATATCCCGAAACGGCACCATCCCGTGGCCACCCAGGTCACCAGACCTAAGTCCATGTGACTTTTTCTTGTAGGGCTATCTAAAAACTGTGGTTTACCAATCAAATCCAACAACCATAAGACAACTGAAGGAAAATATCCGGGCTGAAATAAACAGAATTCCCAGTTCCCTTTGCAAACAAGTTTTTCTCAACATGCGGAATAGATTGAGGAGTGTGTGAGAGTAGAAGGGCGGCATTTGTAAAATGTAATTTTCAGGAGATAAAATCCGCACTCGTCTTCTTTTGACTTTAATAAAAATATTTTGTTTAGAAATAATACTTCTTTTTTTACAAGCCCTCAAACATTGAAATCTGCCACTGGACACCCTGTATTTAATATATGTATACCTATATAGAGTATTGTAAGTTATCAATAACTAGATTTTTCAATAATAAAATAGTGTAAATCTTTCAAATTAACATTGTTATTCTATAGTTATGGATAATAGTTATCTTGATGTGATCCTTTTATAATTTTTTTAATGACTATTTCAAAACGGTAAAGTAAGATCAATAATCATTCGGACAATGTAGTTTTGAAATTCCAAACGAGTAGTTTTTTAAGTATGTATAATACACATATGCCACCTGTTAATAAAAGCTTACATCGTGCCCTATAACTTTAAATTAAAACTCCCCACATCAGTTCGTAATTATTCCGTATGTAGCACGAATACGCGAACTTAATTATTGTTCCCATCCCTATTTATTTTACCACTACCACGCTACGCTTATTTGTAAAAAAGCTCGTCGCTCTACACTTTCGTAATTAAGATGATAATCGAACAAAAAGTATAATCACCATCTAGCAAATTACAGGTTACAATCGATAACGATCTCAGACTCGATTCGCGTCGAGAATTAATCGAGATACCGCGTTAGGGGTTTGTATTTTTGTTTTGCATTGTTTCTGGCGCATCTGAGGAGTTGATTAATAGATGTCGGCTTAACGATTGGCTTTGCTTTCGATCGTGGAATAAAATTCCGAAGTAACTGTGTACGGTTGAGGTAAGCTGTTTTATTATGATCTCTCTACATATAGTATATATTGATACGTATTCTCGTATGTAGGTATGTATTATGTATATTTGTGTTAATTTGACGTATCATGATGATAATATACTTATATCGTTGTTACCGTATTACAATGCAGATTTGTTGAATGTGTGTTTCATCGCGATAGTGGGTCAGTCATTAGGATGAGACGGTTAAGATCTGATCAGCGATAAACCAATTATAAAGTGACTCTGCCGAATGCGCAGTATTGGATATTGGTCGATACTATTTAATAACAAGCCTCTCGTATCTTTGTGAAACTTATTTCACGTACAGGGGTGGACGTTGGCATCTGTGTCACTGCTAACTTAAGCTTTTATGGTTTCATCTCTACATACGTTTATCTGCACTATGTTATTTTGTTCCAAATGTTTTCTATTTTTTTTAAAGTGAAACTTTTATTACATCGTCTCAAACTTTTTGGTCTGTGTAGCGCATGTCGCGTGTATCGCACGCACTCACGCGACATGCGCTACACAAAGCAGTGTTCGGAACCGTTCGAACAGTTTCACTTTTACCGTGGTTTCATAAAACCACACAACATTTTTTTACATTTATTGCTGTCCTTAAAATGGTCGTTCACTTGAACAAAAGCTCTGAAGATTTAGTAATACTTACATTTCCTTGCGGGTCGATGAGTTGGGCATACTTCGGCGCCTTCGCCTTGCTGCCATCAGCGAAGACCCCGGCCAGCCGCAGCGGCGTCCCCGGCCGTGCTGCCGCGCGCTCATACTGGGCACCTACGCGACCGCTCTCTGCAAAATGAGGTATTATAATATTTATTGTTTACTGGCTAGGAATATAGTCTGTGCTACTTGGTGTAGCTTCAGCAATACTGTCCCATACTGAGAACGTGTTTTAGCGTGTGTTTTAGCTCCTACCTATGTAGAAAAATATATAGCTGTGCGGAGAAGTTTAATAAATTTAAATAAGTTGTTATAAGTAAATTATTAATTTCTAAATTTTTGGGAGGTACCAGTAACCTTTGAGGAGAAGATGTAACCTCTAAAGGTCACCTTACATGAAAAAAGAGGTAACAATTACGATAAAACTAATCTTACCAGACGCGGGTCTCGCGCGGTACGCGGAGATGGCGCGGGGCGATACGAGGGCGAAGGCTCGGTTCCGAAGCAGGGCTGAGATGGAGCCCCGCGGGGTGGCCAGCGCTCCGCCCCTGCAGCCGCACGCTGAGAACCAACCTGTAAAGAATGGTTTATTATTTAGGCGAAATTATATAGGACATGAAGGTAGATGACTGAGCTTTTAAAAATGTATCGAGTTAGATGGATAACTAAATAAGATCAACAGCTAGATTACAAACTCTGTATAATACTTGCACTAAAGTACCTAGGTAAATTAAGTTTTCGGAATAGATAAGTATATAAAAATCTAAATCTACTCCATAATAATAAAAAATATGTATTACCTATAATGTTGGTTTTATAAGAGTATACAGATCAGTCGAAGAAAAGTCTTAGATAATTTTTATTTCCGAATAATTTCAATCCTGCTGTTCCTACCTCAACTTAGAGAAAATATTTCCCATCCCAGTACTTCAACTAGGTAGTAAAGAAAAAACACAAAACCCTTACATGTTACGCAATGTTTCTGTAAAACCTTATAAAGGCATGTTATATCGTAAATTGAACAGTTAATGTTATTACCCCTACATACTAGCGGTCCCACAATAGGCTATAACCTTTATAGAAAGCTCGTAAAAACCTGACAAGTGCCCCATCGACCTTTAATCTGAATGATTTTTATGCATTATGTAGTGTAAGAGCTGCTGAACTTTTAAAAAGAGTTAAAAATAATACTAGTTCAAAAGAATACTACAACAACTTTTAGAAAGTTGTTGTAGTATTCTTTTGAAATATGTATAACAAATTATTATGGTTAAGTTTAGTTCAAATAAATGGTGCATAGCCAATATTTATAATGTTTTAATTACATTTGAGTGTAAGTATAAAGAGCCCAAAACAATAAAATCGTTTAAACAAACAGGCACCAGGAATGAATGATCTTTTGCCGAACTAATATTAAAGATAGATAGGTAAGTGCAAAGATAGGAAAAAAGATAAGATAGGTAATATTAATGATTAGTATAAATAATTTTAAATATTATCGACTACGCAATACCAATATCCTAACTAAATAATTAAAATAAATAGAAACAAATTCCTAGTAAATTTATAATTTGACTCTTAAGCTAGGTTTTTTTAAGGCCCGCTTCTTGTAGTATGTCTTTGAATAATAATGATGAATGCGAATTGTAACTTTGTTTAGTTATTACTTACTAGCGGTCCGCCCCGGCTTCGCCCGTGGTACATATTTCGCAATAAAAAGTAGCCTATGTCCTTTCTCGGGTATCAAAATATGTATCTCCATACCAAATTTCATGCAAATTGGTTCAGTAGTTTAGGCGTGATTGAGTAACAGACAGACAGACAGAGTTACATTCGCATTTATAATACATATTAGTATGGATTAGTGACTGATGTCGAGTGTGTGAATTAATTAAAAACTGATTAAAACTTAGAAATTACCTACTGAAAAAGTAACAAGCTATATTATACTAGTACAGGAAATAAAGTATTTTAGAAATCAAGTTTTTATTTTAAGAACTAAGAGAGATTTAAAATATTTTTCACTAAGTTTCGCACACTTTACAGTGAGTGTGTATGGCTATAAAGGCTGGGTTTCTTAATTCATAAATAAAACACAGGAAAGTATAATAGACACTATTTTTTATTATTTATTATAATCTCAAATCACAATCCGAACTAAGGCGAAGCTAGCTTTTAACAAATAAAGGGACAAATTGCATTGTGATTTATTCCACTCCCCACTAGATGGCGCTGAAAACAAACGAGCGGTCGATCACAAAAACGCCGCAGACGTATAACATAACGCGGTTATTACACTGACGACGTGCTAAGCAAAAATCACTCCACTCTCACTGACTACAGAGTAGTTATACCACAGAGGCCATATTAAAAAAAAAAAAGCGTCTATGGTGTGTATCTTTACGACGCGCGCGGACGCGACGGTTATTTCCACTATTTCCAATTCGAAATGTAAAATTAAAATTTGAATTCTCTATTGACAACTTATGATTCATTTGTTCTTATGAAAGTTTTGACAGATAATATATTTAGCGGTTTTAAATGCTAGACAATCTATACTAATTTCATTTAAACTATTTATACAATTGCAGTAAATTTATTCCTGACCTCTCACCTGATCGTTAGAACTTCAACGTACAAATAAACCAAAACTTATAAATCCAATTTCAAATCTACAACCTCTACCTTCATATATTTCTACTCTGTGCTCCGCAAGGGCAATTTTTGTTGTTAAAAAAGGACACAGGACGACCTTCAAGGACAACATCTCCTGGCCCTTTGTTACGACACCTTGAGATAACTCCTCGTATCGCTTTCATTCAACGTGTAATTTTATAAGAGTTGATACATGTAATTTAGTTTATACTAACTAGCATACCGTCCGCGGTTTCACCCGCTTTGTTTAAAACTTAACATAATATTATATACTAAAACCTTCCTTGAGTACTACGCTATCTATAAAAACGGTATCGATATTCGTTGAGTATTTTTTAAGATATTATAAGAATAGTATATCAGACAGACGAAAGCAAGCAATTTTTCTTATAATTTGTCTTCCACCGGGTGTTTAAAGCTTAGAAGCGAGAATTTTCCTTATTAACTTAGTGATTTACCAAAGTCTCAATAATTTTGGGAATTCCATTTGATTAGTGCGAAAGGTAGATGGAGGATAAGATCCTTATCTATTTCATCCTGCAGCTAAGTTCGCGTAGTCTTTTAGTGGGACTCATGTTGATGGAATTTCACTTATCTCGATGACTTTTTAATTATTTTGAGAGCTTTGGCGTCTGGTAAGCAATATGGCCAACGGGAAGTGTCTCGGAGTACTGACATCTTATTGAAAATCAGCCATGAGATTGTACTGGGTTACATTTAATATCAGATACCTACAGACTGTGTAATCTCACATTATATTGTTTTACTAGCGTGTGTGTAACAACGCTAATTATACAATACCTAGTATTGCAATTTTTATTTCATTAACTATAACAGGGGTATTTTAGTGCTCGTAAAAGTTATTAGTTTGTGAAAGTATAATTGATTGAGAAAACAATAATTTCATAGTATAAACATATCTTTCTTCTAATAAAAATCAGTAAATCTTAACGATCTCATTTCCTCAAAATTATTATACTACTGTTCCATATGAAAGTATACAGGGTGTCCCACTGTTGGTATACTAAGCTCAAAGAGTACGTAAAAAATACTTAAAAAATCCCAGACGCATTTTTTTTTCAAATAGATGAATTTTTAAAACTCTATGTGTACACTCCTAACAAGCAACCCGCCCATTTTTGCCACTAGAACGTGAGCTATCGTTTAAGATTATGTTTTCTTAAACAAAATGCTCACATTAGAGAAGCGGTATATGCCGGCTGCGCGAAGCTAGAGAAGAAAACATGGATTTTCAGGAAAAATTTAGCGAAAAATTTTTGACGTAATTTTGTTGTTTAAGTATTTTTTATGTGATCAGTGTATGCAAAATTACATGTCCCTTCGCGCTTAGTATACCAATAGTGGGACACCCTGTATAGCTGGTTTAATTTAATAACGATAATAATTATTGAAAATTGTCTTTATCGATCCCGTTTTCCCTAAAAATACACATAACTACTACATATAAAGTAATTTAGGTCTAAACGTCGAGCCATCGAGAAATAAGCGTTTAATCTATTTTATTTGTTTTATTTAACAAAGGAAGAGTAATTATTATTATACCCATAATATATACAAACATATAAACACACATATTAACTATATCTAGTTCATTATTATCTTTCACCTGATTTATGACATAACATAAGTACAATAAAATGCAAGCATTGTCATCAAGAAACACAATAACTATACGAGCATTTGCAACAACATTATACATATAATAAACTATAAAGAGTTATTTCTTATTTTGTTTATGCATTTAATTGCATTTTTATTATAATAGAATATAGCTTGTGAAAACGTTAACTAGCTTTTGTCCGTTGCTTTGCTCTGTTTAGGTTCATAAGTCTTAAAAGAATTTGCAAACTAAAAAAATATTTTATTTTTTCACAAATTTCACTTGAGGTTTAAATTATTTGCCTGTTCTATAATTAAGTTAGGTTTATGAAATAAAACGAACAACGAAACGTGTTGAATTCTTTTAGTATTGAAGAATCATTAATAATTATAGGATACAATAGGTTATAGGATATTATTAGGCAATCACGCAATCACCTATATGTAAGTACTTTGTAAGATGTGAAAGTTTTGTTCTTGACATTTTCGCGCGGAAGTCCTCCCTTACCTTTTCCAACTTGCATTTTAACATAATTTTTTCCACTTTGAATGTATAAAAATATATCCAATACTTAGTTTTTAAATAGGACATGTAGTTGTAGCCATTCTTTTCTAAGTGGTGTATTTTCAAAGATTGACTGATGATGATGATAGCATATTTAATGAATCTTCAAAAGCAGGACTTTGTACCTACGTTACTCCTTCACACTTACCCTCCTTACATACGACTGTAAAAGCTTTACTCCTACATGTCTTATTTAAACCGCTAAACGACCCTATAATATCTCTTCTTCTTCATTTATACCCTAAATGAAACAGAGAAACGATGCTATAAAGTCCGGCCTTAGGCAACATAAAACTTCTTTCTTACCACCATTTATGACCCTTTAAGTTATTTCCTGAATAAACGTCCTTTCTTTCTAGAACCTAGGTAACCTAAAACGCTATCGTCTCCCGGCTAGATCAAGCCATGTCCTGATAAGAGGCGCGTGCGGCCTATCCGAGCCGATCAGTAGGGTCGACGACTTGCAAAACCGGATATTTGTGCCATACTAGGTTTGAGCCAAATTAGAATATTGCCTATATTACTAATGACCGTTTTTTTTGTGATATAAGGTTAGTGTCAAAGGGTGTAATGAAAGGGTGTAATTTGTTTTGTTTTATTGTAAATGGTAAGTAAATTGCGAAGGTCAATGTATTTTTTGATTAGTACTAAAAATAAAATAATACACTTTTTCTTACATAATTCCGCGATGTTAAACCTAAGGAGGTGTATAGCCCAGCCCGTGCCTTCCAAGCCAGAGGTCGTGGTTTCGATTCCCACCCGGGGCAAATATTTGTGTGATGAACATACCTAGATGTTTGCTCTGTGTCTGGGTGTTAATTATCTATATAAGAATTTATTTAAAATTATATATGTATGTTTATCAGTCATCTGGTTTCCATAACTAAGCTTAGTATGGGATCATATCGTGCCGTGTGTGAAAATTGTCCTGAAATATTTAGATATTATTTATTATTATTTAAGTGTTGAAGACATAACAAAAGTGAAGCAGTCGATAAACTTAGTCTGCATTCACAAATTGCCAATACCAAAAATACTTTATTTCTTATAACTTTTCCTCGTTTAAATCTGTAGTAGATTCGTCATAAGGTTTTACCTAACATCAAGTTTTAAAAAATAGATGATACAATCTTTTCAAACAGAGTAAATATTATGTAATGTAACTTTTAATATTTCGGTATATCATAGATTATAACTCATTAACGGACATACAGAAACTCTCACAATATGTCAATATTGTTGATTAAATTGACACGCGTGGGCTCTCTTTCGAAAGCATTTGATTTCAAAATTTGAATTCAAATTTGGGTGGAAAGTTGAATTGCGTTTTTTGGTACAAATGTATTGTTTTTAGTACACTTTAACGTTTATTTTTATGTAAATATTGCCGTATTGGTTTGAAGAAATCGTCCCGTGTTATAACATCTACACTAATATTATAATCTACACTATAATATTATAAAGAGGAAAACTTTGTTTGTTTGTTTGATTGTAATGAATATAATGAATAGGCTCATAAACTACTGGACCGATTTTAAAAATTCTTTCACCATTCGAAAGCTACATTATCCACGAGTAATATAGGGCTATATATCATCATGCTAAGACCAACAGGAGCGGAGTAATGCGGGTGAAACCGCGCGGCACAGCTAGTTATTTATAAAACTCAATTGAAATATTCGTAACATTTTTTAATTTTGACTAATATGAAGTATCGGCATTGGTGTTTGTTATTTAAAACGTTCTACATTTTATTTATTTAGGGGATGAAAAAGTAAGATTAATATTTTACTGTTGTTAAATTAATAACAGAATCGAGTTAAAAGGTTTTATAAATATTAAAAAATCATATTAAACATAGAGAAGAAAATAAATCGAAATAAGAAGAATCATAATATCCAACCTTGAACTTTAACAAATCACATGAATTAAATTCATTATTAATATCGATTGCATTATGCATTATACAACTTTTAATAAGATACATTCTTGTCAGCAGTTGACAGTATGTGTTGACATCACAATGGTCGTCAAAAGGACAACTTCTCTGTCTCACACTGTCTCTGACTACTAAGCATTATTTGAAAAGCTATCTAGACGTTGTTTATATAACACTAGCTGCTCCGCGCGGTTTCACCCCCGTGGCTCCACTCCTGTTGGTCGTAGCGTGATAATATATAGCCTATAGCATTCCTCGATATATGAGCTATCTAACACCGAAAGAATTTTTCAAATCGGACCCGTAGTTCCCGAGATTAGCGCGTTCAAACAAACAAAGAAAATCTTCAGCTTTATAATATTTTATAGATTAAAATAAATAATAATAAATAAATAAATAAATAAATAAAATGATAGTTTGGTATATGTTAAAATATTAAGGAAAATAATGCCTAATAATAGAGTGTGTTAATTTTCATAGCAATAATAATAGGTACCCCATTTGTGGCGAATGTTTTTCAAAAACTAAACAGATTAACAAACCAGAATACCTACTTTAAATATTGTGCAACTATAGTAAAGTGTGAAAATTATGTATCTACGTACGTAGTCCGCCTCCTCGGTACAGTGGTTGACCGAGGGGGTCTGGGTTCGATTCCCGGTGGAGACTGACCTACTTGTCCCTAAAGAAAATCGATCAGTGAAACAGATATATAAACCATCTGCCCCTTACCCCACTAGGGGACATGGGACTTCACACGTAGAGCTTGAATTTATCAATTTAGTTTTCAATGAACATGAATAAATAAATAAAAGTTTTTACTTTACATTACATAATATAATTAATAATTATCTATTCATTGAATTAATTTCATCAATTCAATTAACTTCCCAACCTCAAACTCAACTCAATTTCCCCATAACTCACTCACACTCATATTGAAGCTCACTCGCAATCGCGATCGATACCAGGACCCCATAAATAACGATTATACAACAGCCAACGCCCACTGACAGGTCAAAATTGTGATAATAATTTGCATGAAACTGGGAAGCGTACTTATCAAGCCCACAGTACATCTAGCTTTCTATAAAGCCATTGTACACGGGCAAATACCTAGGCTTGGGCATGATTGTTGAGTTCTAAATAGATTTATGTCAGTGTGTCTTCGTAATGCTAAGGTGAGAATTATGATATCTTTATATATAAAATTCTGGTGTCACAATGTTAGTCTGCATACTCCTCCGAAACGGGTGGACCGATTCTCATGAAATTTTCTGTGCATATCGGGTAAGTCTGAGAATCGGCCAACATCTATTTTTCATATGTACCACGGGCGAAGCCGGGGCGGGCCGCTAGTAAGATAATAATTTGAAGAAACGAATATACCTACCTATAGGAATTTATTAAATAGGTACTATGTCTACTGCATACAAAGACAAAATTTTTGATTAAAATACGTAAAAGCTCAGCGCTTTTATTTCAGATAGTCGATCATACTAAGCATTTTCAAAAGCAAATCCTGTGCCTATAAAATTTTATTCCACTGAAAACGAACAATTTGTGATAATCTGTGTGAGCGCGCCTTAACTAGCCGAATGCATTCACCCTGCCTTTAAATAAAGCTGACTTGTATTATCTATAGCACTGGCCACTAGATACAATACCTTAGATGGATAAAACAAAGTTCCAATTTCGAATAATTTGAACCGTTACGCAAGATGGCGGCTCTTATCTGTCAAGCGCGGTGTATCTTTCGATATTTAGAGCTTTGTCCTACATATAATTTGTATTGCCGCATTATCTTATTGATGCAATGGATTCAGAAGTTTGTTGAGGTCAGAAAGATCACAATGAGGAGTGACTTAGATAATAATAACCATTTAGTATTCCTTCAAGACTACGAAATAAGGTTTTATTGTAGCTATTATTTTGTCTATTGGCAATTAACAGGCTGGCAATAAAAAAAACAAACGCCAAAACTAAGATGTGAAAATATTCGAAATTCAAAGTTTACAAAATTTCAACACAATTATGAAACGTATTCGTAGCAAGCGCAGTCGTGCGTGTAAATCTTAGTATTAGACGTTATGTAACCTAGAATATAGATCGTGTAACATCTAGTATGGTGATGACATCCTGGTACCTCGTGAACTGAAATAAACATTTTTTTAGAAAATTTATTTTTATATCCTCATTTTTATCTTAGAAAATAAGTAGGTACATGCATGGACGTATAAAAAAAGACGGACGGTATATCGCCTAAACATTGAGTGAAGCCTAGTAATGGCGGCGAAACATCCATGTGTGTGTGCCATGTTGCCATGGCAACAGCTGTCCTGATTACAATGGCGGCTGTATTTTTTTCTATAAATTTTGCCGTAATAATTTTGTCATTAAAACATAAAAGAAATAACTTGCTTCCCTGTGGAATGTAATTCCTTGTGTTTTGTTATTTAAAATTGTACTGTTGCGACACCATTTAACCACGCAAGACGGCATTTTAAATATTTTTTGTGAAACAGTGACGCAGTTAATCAGTCGGTAGATCTTACTATGGTGCTGGCTAGCTTACTATGGTGAGAGTGTGTGCGTGTTTATTGTCTTTTCACGATCGCTAGCTTACTATGGTGGCTTCACGTTGTTTGTTCGTAATACGGCGTCCGTCTTTTTTTATACGTCCATGGGTACATGCATTTTTTTTCTATGTCAGACCAGTTTGTACTGATGAACTGTTCTTGTAAAATAGGCTACTATGTACAATTTTTAAATTTGTTAATGATTCCATGTAAGGCCAAAGTTATACTGTTACTTCTAAGATTAGTACATGCATTACACGACATGAATTCCGATGTATTTTATGATTAAAACTAAAATTATTGTATAATATACCATATAGGATATTATATCATTCCTACATTGATTAACCGAGTATCAAGTCTGTTTGGTATTCATAAGCTAACCTATTCTTTATTTTTCGGTATTCTATTATTTACTGCATAATGTACATAAAATATATATAAAAATTTATCTAAAAGACAGGTCTAACATTCAAAGGTGGCAAAAAAATTTACTACTTTCACCCCAAAAAGTTATTATCTAAGTTTGAGTGCCGAAGAAAAACAAAGCATTTCTAGAATGTTCTAGTTTACCAATAGAACTTGATATGCATTAATTAATATCGTTTTATTTTATAGTGTGATAGCGAACATAAATACACTTATCCATTAATGACATCTAAATTTATTACTTTCCTTAGTCTTTATATTGGCCATTAACTAGTACTAAAACATTAGCTCGGTTTTACTAGAATAATAAACCTTATAATTTCATTATTAAGGTCCTATTTTCTTAAAATCCATTCCAAATTTCATATATTGACTAATGACTTCATTTTTGGTATGGAGAGTGGGAACACGATTTAATAAGAATAGATAAACACCACTACAAATATTGTAGATATTTGTATTCCATTTTATCTGAAAGATAGCAGGCTTAACTACATAATATTTATTTAGATGTGTAAAAAGTTTTATTTTTGACAAGATACCATCGTGATACACATCGGTCGATTTTAATATCATGTTCAAACAGATAAAGGGCTTTAATATATTTGTATTTAAACTTAAACAGCTAAACTATTTGCAGACATAAGTAAAAAAAATAGTTTTTATCTCATTAAAACATAAAATAAGTATCTAAGCAATAACTTTTTATGTATATTTTGTGAAATAATTTTAAAAAATACATAATCGTAGTACATACCTACTTACCTAGTAACAAATATTACACTTTATAAAAACAAAAATTTAGTATTGCATAAACAATGTACATAACAAGTTTTGTAACATTTGCCATATAACTACAATATCTCCTCCAAATATTTTTACAAATAACGTTAATTAAAAAAAATAGTAATAAGCTATGTATCAATACTACTAACGAACCTCGCGCTTTGAAATAAAAATAACACCCACATAACCGCGAAATTATGATGACCTTCGATCTCTATAAATACCAATTATTTTCTCCAGCTAACCTTAAATATAAACTTCATCTATCGATAGCCATAACAAGAACAATACTGTATAATTCAACGCCATAACAAAGATAAATGAAACTGTCAGGCGCCATTTTGAAACGATATGTCAAACTGAGATGAGCACGCGCCAATTGTGAAATATTATTTGTGCACGCATATTTTATGATTGCTACAATATAGATTATGCATTTTATTGATGTTTTATTATAGAGTCCGAGTAGATTTAGTTTCTGATACGGAATCGTAAATTTACATTTTTCTAATTGAACTAATCAATTAAGCTTTTTTCATATTGATTAACTATTTTATTTAAAATATAATATTTTATTTCAAATACAAAATACTTTACCGTCTTCAATCTAATAGGAATAAAGATTTAATTATCACCTTCATACATGATACACGTTTTTATTAACGTTTTAGTCCAAACATAATAGAAAGGTAATTCCATATCCACATCTCCTCTGACCCATGCGACCCTGGTAATTAGCTAGCAAGTCTAACTGTCTGGATCTAGGTAATCTTGACACTAAACGGCTAATTGCTATGTTGTAAGCTTGCTGACACTATTTAATCTAGATTTAGATATTTTATGTGTATTTTAATCGTTTTAGTCCCAAGGAATTACTCGAAATTCTTCAAATAAGTCCTGAACATAAAGGGCGAAAGTTAAAAAAAGCACAACCTAATTGTGTTTATTTGTTTTTTCGCTCTACATTTTTTTACAAACTTGTTCCCTTACCAAGGAACACTTAAGCCAGACTTTATACTTACAAAACACCGGTACACGACTAAATATGTTTTAAATATCAAAACAAAGATTAATTATAGCATTTTATAGACACGAGCACGTCCTACTTCATAAGTATGTCATATTACATAAGTTTAACTGCGCCCACGTTAGATCGTTGAAGAAATTCATTGTTTACGGCACTATAAATATCAATTTACTTGTTACTGTTTGCGCTTGTACGATTATTTATTTATAGACCATGTCTGGAATAATGCGGATCGAGTTTCTTAAATAAATATCCAAAGATAGTGGGTTGAAAATCACAAATGGGCTTTTTGACTGGACTTATAGTCCTATATTATTTTTTCCTTCGCATTTATAACTGTAAAGTGAATAATCCACTAAGAGGAAATTCTACCAATTTTGAATGTGCGGTATGTTTGCTGTTGATAAGAAAAAGCCTGTTTAAAAAATCAATCCATAATATTCTATGCCATTTTAATCATTATCTAAAAAGATGCAAAACCAATACAACCGCAGAAAAAACAAGCGCATGGCAGCAAAATATAACATTTGATCAATTCAGGCCAATCAAGACATTGTTGTATGGCCTGACCCGGGATATAGGACAAAAAAAAATATTCTATGTATATAATATGTATAAGCATATTTTTTATCTCCCAGTTTCTACGACTTCTTTCTAACAGAAATTCGGTCACTGAGGCCAATCTCGATCAAGAATAGCTAATAGCAACATAAATGCACTATGCCATCTTAATCATTATCTAAAAGATGCAAAACCAATACAATCAGAGAGAGAACAAGCGCATGGCAGCAAAATATAACATTTGATCAATTCAGGTCAATCAAGACATTGTTGTATGGCCTGACCCGGGATATAGGACAAACGGATAAACATATATTTTCTTCATCCGTTACGGAAGAAATATATCTTCCAACAAGGATGTAAATTGACCCGAATAAAAACTTTTATCATCTGTAAACTAAAGTTATCTGCCTTGAACTGCCTTTCACTGCTTTGAATTCTAGCCGGACATATTATAATATGTTCTTGTAGGAAGTGAAACAGATTTATAATGCCTAACTATTTCTACGATGTATGTATAAGATATCCTTATGTGTATATTACGACCAGTTGACCGCCTCCATAGCTTAAAAATGGACACGATAGCTTAGAATTAAGTAGGTCAATAAAAAGGCTCTATCTGAAAGCTAGTTTTGAAATTTTGGAAGGATCAGGGATCTTTAGTGTCTTAAGATAAACTTTGAATCAACTGCACTGTAGGTATCCTGCAAGAAAGATACAATTTCGCAGCAGAAGTATGAGCGAAGTCTAAATTGCATATTTTTAATCATATTTAATTAGACCCTGTTCTCATGTTTTATTATTCATTGAATCGAATTGCGCCTAAGTTAAAACTCAGTCAATAGATAGGTATATAATAGAGCTAAACTTTAAACTAACGTTACTACCAAAAGGGGGATAAAATATGTTCACCTGTGTAGATGAACATGTCTTATCCTTAAGTATATGTATACATACTATATACAAAAAGATTATAGCTTTTAATTACATTTAATGATTTGATTTAATGGCTCAGTGAGTCCCGTATGAAACGTGAAGTATGGTAATTAAACACTTTACTAGTGTGACTAACTGTTTAAATTTTATGGGATTTATGAATTAAAAGGAATAAAAAATATACGTTCTTACTTAATTATAATTTGAATTTAGTAAGGAAATAAAAGTACAACTGAGTGAAAACAATATAATTCAAACGATTATGAGAATTGCAAGTAACAATTGAATGTAATAATAAATATGCCAAATAATGTTGTAAGTAAATATATTCTTATTTAACGCTTTTTGAATAAATTAATTAATTATCTATATATATAAAACTCATAGGTGACTGATATAGTGATCTATCAACGCACAGCCGAAACCACTGGACGTATCGGGCTGAAATTTGGCATGCAGGTAGATGTTAAGACGTAGGCATCCGCTAAGAAAGGATTTCCCGAAATTCTTGCGGGAACGGGGAAAAACGGGGATCCACGTAAAAAGTCGTGGGCAGAACGACTACGCTTGATAAATCCTGTAGCGCATATAGAATATTTACCTATACATATTTATGAGAAATAATCAATTCCTATTCTTGTTTAAAAGTTTATTAAAGCATTTTTGTAAAAAAATAGCTTGATAATGCATTATGCAATAACAATTCACACCTTAGTGCCTTAATGAAACGGCCGAAAGTATCAATGAATTTGATGAAAGTTACAACCAACTAAGCGTTCCAAACAAGGAGTGATATTTTGCAATCATATCTTGATTGTGAATTCATTGTCTCTGCTTATTAAACATCGTGAATTTTATTATCTGTGTCCGTTAAAAATAAAAGACTAGTCACCCTATCTAAGGGCCATGTTAAATGGAATCTTGTCTATAGCGGTACCATTTTTGTGCAACGTCGCCACTATATTAGGACCCGTTTTCCTTTACAGTTGTATAAACTCTGCTAGCGCTTTCACTTGTTTTGTTAAAGATTACTCTTTGCATTTCATAATCGCCTGGTACTTATGATGATAAGTAAAGCATGTGAATTTTGCTTATTTTGTGCATTGTTTAAGGGAGTTATCATTTACGATAATATCTAGTCGAAAGCTCTGTTTTCTTTCAGATTTAGTTTTACATTTTGATGAGTATTCAAGAGTGTAAAATAGGTCATTCAATTTTTTATTACAATCTCACACTAGTTTCATTATAACAAAGTATTGATACATTCATGTGACCTATTATTTATATTTGAAGTCATTGAAAATGTTTTAATGGATGTATGTAATAAATAGCATTAATTTATACTTTTTCTTCTTGTTTTCTTTCTTGCACAACACACAAACTGTTTCACTAAGTTACCAGGAAACAATCACACAGTAGAAGTACGTTCGCACGTTGATAGCGATTGTTCCTTGCCAAGTGAAAACGCCCGGATGTAGAGTTAATGCCTCTTTATCTAACTAGTGCGTTTTTATGCTAGCCTGGTACTAATAGCTGCCCTAGTTATTTTTATAATCTCTTACCTCATCACTTTCTTTGGACTATTTTTGTTTATCAAATAAATTAACCTGTTACTATTTGTTAAATTTAATCCGCTCTATATTGAGAAAACAAAATAAAACGTTCGTGTTTACATAAAATGTTTACGAATAACTCTATTATGTATTACTCTAGTATGTGAAATATGTTTAAAAGAAACTTCGCCCTAAAATCTAAAAATTCTCCTCTCTTACATATAGGTATATGTACTGTATTCCCAACGCATATTTCAGGAAATATCTACGTTCATACCTAATAAGTAGGTACGTCCAATTGTTTTTTTTTTCGTTTTATATTTATGAGTATGTATTTTTTTATAACTATGAAAGAATTCATAACTGGCATACCCACTATCATATAACTAGCGCGTATACTAGCAAGCGATAAATATTTCCAGCTACAAAACTACACTGCAGGACTTGGTCGTAAGATCAACAAATTCTCTACAATATCAAGTATTGGATCGCATTGGAAAAGTACTCATTGCCTGGCATTCCGACTTGATGGTGGCTCCAGGCACTTGCTTCATAGCAGGAATATAGCTACTGGATGAGCCATTGCCTTGAATTTAATGCATACAATGAGTAATGTTACTTTAAATATGTACATTTTTTAATGTTTGTGCTCTATTATACGGCAAGGATCATAAGATACGGTATGTATTTATATTGAAAAGAGTTGTTAGTTATGTTTAGTGAAAAGAAAAGAAAAACTGCACAGTAAAGACCGCTTTGGTCAGCAGAAATTGGCAAAAAGGATCTATGCAGTTCACGAAGAAAAATTTTCACTGTCGCACGCCACAGAGTTTAAAAAAAAACTTGTTTTATTTTTTTATTTGCGAACTTTCGCCATATAATATGTATAGTGTGTTGATTTTTTAAACAAATTGGCTCATCC